>JABUQX010011037.1:30000-102500 GCA_015478945.1 Trachelipus rathkii
CACAACTCAACCTTCCCTGGGGGCAGACTTTCTCTCTCACTTTCATATCGTGGTTGATCTAGGGCAATTAGTTCTTCCGACTCACTTACTTCTGCTCCTACGCCCGAAACAGCTCCTCGGTTTAGCCTCCTACCGCACACATGTCTCCTACTGTTCTTCCTCCTGCAGGGAAGAATTTCCATCTTACTATCTCCACCCCCTATCTTCCACCTCTCCTCACAAAGCATTTTAAGTTTCTCAACCACAGATAACGAGACGCACGGGTGGCACTGGCATCTTTCGCCCTGTGCTTCGACTGCTCAACGCCCGGAAGCTCTAAGGCAAGCGTAAAACTTAATTGAGCTACATGCTAATTAAAGGGATTGTGCGCTTCTGGAAGAGTAGCTGGTCCGCCTCCGTTGCAATATGGCCCTTAAGGCACCAACAGTGTCTGGAGACAATGCTCGGAGACTCTTGAAACTCTGAACGGTTGTACACGCAGGGACAGGCTATGGCGCGGTGGCTTCCACACTTTCACTCCTAATACTGTTACATCCATTTAGACCGCCGAGCAGTGCCGTCTTTTTTGAAGTCTGAATCTGTGCGATGGGCATATCACCAGATCGCCCAGTACGTCTGCAGGACACTCTAAATAAACGGCAAATCATGGAATACCTAGACAGTAAGAAGCCACACTGGGCCTATGCCGCTTGGCTCTTGCGAGTTTCTCTAAGAGAAATTCTGACTCAGGGATGGACGGCAAAAGACGTTCCAGTGGGTTCATCGGACACGGTTCTCCGTGCCTTCCTTTACTCTCGGCCTACCCAAATACACTCCTCATCGCCAGTGGGTCTCCTGAGTTGATCATCAAGAGAGCACGCCTTCGCGTTCGTTTTTTTTTCGCAGGTTGAGGTGAATCTTGTATTTCGCGCTCAACCGAAAGAAGTGCTATTCGTGGGTTCCTCGACCCTTCTTTCCTTGGCTTACACGGTCTCTGCTGACAGCGTCTGTCCTGCTGGAAGACGGTGTAGAGCCCTCGGACAATCTCCCCCTTGCTGGACAACCCAAAAACAAATGTCGGGTCAGTTTTGGGGATGGCCTGAACTTTTAATACGCAATTCGATTTCTAAAAGTTTGCGGCCGCCGTTCTTCGCCCTCTTCACAATCTCTTTCTCGCCCGAGAAGAAATGAAACTCTACGAATCCGCGCTGCCTTGAGTCAAAGAGGCCTAGCAGCCGCCACTCTCCTATTCCGATCCACAAGGAAATCTGCCCCGACTCCGCCTTTAGGTTGTCGTACCGATTTCGCCGTCGGAGGGGTCCTGCAGCAAGAACGTGATTATTTTAGGGGCCTCTCGCATTCTTTGTCACTTAAATTGCAGTCCAGCTTGGAATACTCGCTATAGCGTTTGGGACAGGGAACTTCTTTCTAATTTACTTGCAGTTCGCCCACTATCCGGTACTCCTTTCGGGAAGGGTCATGAGTTTCCTATTTCTTTACCGACACAAGCCGATCCCTTTGGTCGATGGATCCACGCGACGAACCGGCACTCACCAACTAGCAAGCGCCGTCTTTTGATATGATTTCGCATTCACTCCAATCGTCCTGGGTAGACAATTGACCTCGCGGGATGCCCTCTCTAACAAAGCAGTGGACTATGAATGTTCTCCTCCTCCTCCTCCCGGTTCTCTTCGATCTGCAACTGCGCTCCAGTACAGCTCAAGGGACATTAGCGCTGCTTTCTGCCCTCATCCATCAACTACGAAGACATAGTAGGCTGTCAGGCGCCCGAAGACCCTGCTCTTTCACCCGATTCTTCCCTCCTGCTACAGTGGATCTCACTACCTAGCATTGAGAAGAAGCTTCTCTACGATATGTTTACCGCACCCCCCAGCCCCTTCGTATCGTCATCCCTTTGCCAGCAAGTCTTCATCAACCTCCATTCACTTTCTAACCCCGGTATAGCGGCCTCGCAAAAGCTAGTTACCGTTCACTACGTATGGCATAATGTTAATACTGATGTGAAAAGTGGACTAATGAATGTCTTTCTTGTCAGCGTTCTAAGGTGCAGAGGCGTACCAAGGTGCCTCTAGGAACCTTCTTGCCACCTGGTGGACGTTTTGAGAAAGTACACATAGACATAGTAGGTATTCTTCCCCCCTCTGATGGTCAACGGTACATCCTCACTTGTATCGACCATTTCACACGTTGGACTGAAGCTATTCCTCTTTTTGTGACTTCAGCGGAATCCATAGCCTAAGCTTTCATCTTTCATTGGGTTTCGCGTTTCGGTGTCCCGCTCACGGTCACCTCGGACCAGGGCCGACAATTCGAATCTTTCCTTTGGAGAGATTTGATGCGTCTTCTTTGTTCAGATATGATTCGCACCACGAGTTTTCATCCAATCAGTAATGGAATCATAGAAGGATATCACCGCAGCTTAAGGCGTTCATGGCAGCCGATTCACAAACGGAGCTCTGAACTGAAACTCTTCCTTTATTTATGTTGGGCATTCACAAGGCAATCAAGGAAGATCTTCAGTGCTCTGCTGCTGAACTCGTCTATGGTTCTACTCTTCGCCTGCCTGGAGAATTCTTTTCTCAGTCTTTCCCTCCTCCCTTTGCAGATCCTCTCTCTTATCTCATCCACTTGAGACACTGTACCGAGTCGTGGAGACCCACCCCTTCACGCAACAAACAGGTACACTCCTTCATCACGAAAGATCTTTCGTCATACACACACGCTTTTGCGAGGCATGATTCATACCCCTCTTCTCTCCAACCTAAGTACGATGGACCTTTTCCTGTGGTGCTTAGTAAGGTGAAGTGTTTAACTATTCAACATCCTTTCAGCACTGAGGTCGTTTTTATCGGCCTTCTCAAACCGGCTTATTTTGAGGCTGATCCTCCCGACACTCAGGGCTCAGTATCAGTTCCCTATACTGTTTCAGTACCTTTTCCGCAACCTCTTTGGCAACACACCCTCTTGCACCGTACTAATCTCCTTCTCTTACTCGGAACACCACCTTGTAAGCCGCAGCCCTAACCTTTAAGCCTCCAGTCCTGCTCCAGTACCTGTTCCACCAACGCAAGACCTCGAGTTCAGAACTCCTGTACAGCTTTCCCTGAGGGGTCGACCTTGCTCGTCCTCATCAGTCCCCGCACGCAAGTCCGCATTACATTCTTCGTCATTTTTCTCTAAAAGTTAAGAATAACGCCCTACGAACATCATTGATCCATCTTCTTCTCTTCTTCTTCTTCTTCTTCTTCTTCTTCTTCTTCTTCTTCTTCTTCTTCTTCTTCTTCTTCTTCTTCTTCTTCTTCTTCTTCTTGACTTCTTTTCTTCTTCTTCTTCTTCTTCTTTCTTTCTTCTTCCTTCTCTCTTGCTTTTCTTCTTCTTCTCTTCTTCTCTTTTCTTCTTCTTCTTTTCTTCTTTCTTCCTCTCCTCCCTCCTCCTCTCTCCTCCGGTTCTCTTCGGATCTGCACTCGCATCCAGTCAGGTAGGTCGCCGTGCGTTCGTGGTGCTAGTTTCGTTGGAGAGACGTTTACCGATTAACTTACCCAGCTGTAACGTAGTGAGGGTGATATTGCTGCTCGGTGTTGTCCTTTTGGACCAGAGCGGGGCAGGGACTACGCTGAGGCTTTTTTGAGCCCACTTTTTTACCTGCCAAGCCATCGAAGCTTGATTATCAGGGATCGGACTTGGGCAGGTCGTGACCTGACGTGACCCGGCTGAAACGTTGACTTTGTATGGGCCTTGACCTTTTTTCGGGCCAAGGTCCATCATTGGGCTTGACCTCTTTGGGGCCCTGCCCCCTGTTCGGGCTCCCTGGTGTTCCTGGGTCATTTTTGGCCACTGGTATTTTTTTTGGCACGTAATTTTTTTTGAGAACGTAAATTTTTTTGGCACCTAATTTTAGCACCCTTCGAAGAGGGTTGCGCCCAAACGGTTGCTTAGCACGTTGTTACGTCGGTCTTGAATTTTTGGCAACCAATTTTTTAGCAACAGCTGTCCTTCGAAGAAGGTTGCGCACGGTTGCGTTAGCAACGTTTGTACGTACGGCCCCATCTACTTTTTTCGTCCTGGTCAATTTTTGCCCACGGTAATTTTGATGTGTCTTTAGGGGCATTGTCCTTTTTTTTAATGTCTTAATCCTGGGCAACCGGAGGAGCGGACCACCCGATGCGACGCGCCTCGTTGCGACGGGTGTAGACGTCGCGGGCGATGCCGCAGCGGCTTTTCCCGATCCGAAGAGAGAGAGGAGAATGCCGTCCCAAGCATACCTGTTTGTCATACTCCAACCTGATTATTTTATTATATATATATATATATATATATATATATTATATATATTAGTATAAGTATATATATATATAACTTATATATATATATATATATATATGATATATATAGTATACTATATATATATATATATATTATATATATATACTATATTATAGTATAGAGAGAGAGAAGAGAGGAGAGCGAGAGGAGAGAGAGATCTCGTCCACAACCTGTATTGTATACTCCACCTTGATATATATATATATATTATATATATATAAGTATATAGTATATTATATATCGTATATGTAGTATGTGGTATATAGGTATAGGTGGTTTAGTGATATACGGGGGGTATGAGTATTTAGAGAGAGAGGAGACGACACGGGGAGAGATATTTGATAAGCTGCGGAATTGACCGGTCGCGCAATGGCGCTGTAGTGCTCGGTCTCTCTTTGGCATCTAACGGGCACCGCTGAGCAATAATATGCTTACGAATGCGATCATTTGTAGAAGGATTGTAATATTGTGCATTATGTTGCCAGCGGGATTTTTTACTGACTGATGGTAGATAATTATCTCATATCTTATGAGCTTTTTGCAAGTGATAGCGGCACAAGATATATTCTAGAGAATGTTTCTTTAGACGGATATAAAAGAGATTAGAAGCCATTTTGATGCATATGTTAATGTAGATAAAAATTTTAATTACGTTAGAAAATCTTTTGAGAAAAACAAATAAATGATCCTTTTCAGGATGGTGGCGGGGAGCATTGAAATAGTTGACATTAATATAAGTATATGCCTTTTCTCGGAGTAACACTCGTTATCCTGAAAGTGTTTTTAATAGATATAAAAATAAACCATTTTATGGCCTATGTAATTAGATATTATAATTTTAATTAACTTTTGAGAAAAACAAATAAATGATACTTTTCAGTGGTGGGCCATAAATAGTGTGAATAAAGTATATAAGCGATAGCCTTTTTCGAATGACAATACGTTAATTCCGTGCAGAGGATGTTTCTTTAAGAGTATAGAACGAAGTAGACAATTTTATGGCCTATGTATTAGATAAAGTTTTTTAATTACTTTTGAGAAAAGACGAATCAAAAATTATCCTTTTAGCTGCCTCGGGTACTATATTTAATTATAAAAATAACTTTTAGTCTTGTACTCAGTATAATGGAATTTCGAGGCTTGTCGATAATATACAGATTTAAAAGTAACGCATTTCCGAAAGGCTCTCAAGTCCGCTCCCCTACAGAGGTGTGTTACTTGCATGATGCCTCGCCACAGTACCCCATGTAAAGCTATAAACAGCGGAGCTGGCTATTCAGTATCAAAAGCTTATTACTTCACAGTGAAAAAAGTTATAACGGGATCTTCTTTCAAAAACCTTAGGTATGTCACTATATATAAATAATATATGTATTATATATATATATTATATGAGTTAGTAATATATTATATAGTAATATATTACTAGATATATTAGTATGCATATAGATTATGAGTATTATTATATATGGTTATATATATTAGTATAATCTATTTCATATAGTAGAGTATTTATATATGACTATTATATATATAGGTAATAAAATTCTTTATTATACGCTATAGTTTTCTTTTTAAACATACATGGATATACGGAACTATATACTATATATATGTTGTAGTATATATATTATACATATATATATCTTATAAGTATATAACTTTTCATATAAACTTAGTTATAATATAATATAGGTGAGGAGCCGATATTTATATGAGTGGTCGATCAGGGATAGTTTTTCTTTTAAAATATACAGTTATAGCAGAATGGAAGGAATTATAAGCATGAAATGGCTATTATAGAACATATTCTTTTAATTGAGTTAAAATTAAACATATTTTTAGAATTTCGATGAATTTTCAGAAATACATTAGAAAACAAATGGGGCGTTTTTGCTTATTAAACATAAATGGAATACGATATAATTATATATATATATTATAGTAGTATATTATATCTATATATCATTATTATTATATATTATAGTATATATATATATATATTGTATATATTAATATTATATATATATATAATATATATCCTATATATATTGAATATATATATATATATATATATCGTAATCATTTATCTTTTTAAAGGACCTCCTCCATCCCCCACATTATTCTTATTTCATATTTTGATTTTTTATTATATATATATATATAATATTATTATAATATATATATTATATATATATTATAATATAATATTATATATATATATAGTGATTATAGTATATATTAGTATATTATTATTATACTACTTAGTATTTATTTATCCGTAAATGATTATTATAGCAGCTGTAGTTGTTCTGTGAAATATTTTCTATTTTGAATTTTATTTTTACTTTAATTTTTATATTTTTATTTTATATTTTAATTATGTTAAATATTTTATTATTTTATTTAAATATGATATACATATATATATAGTATATATAGGTATATATATATATAGTTCTAGTATTATATATTTAACTATATATAATATAGTTTATATATTAGATATATTATACCGTATATATATATGATGCACACTCTTAGCTATACTATTTCCGTACATATTGCGCACCCTAAGGTTTTTCGTGAAATTTTTATTTTATTGTTATTTTATTTAACTTTTATTATTTTATGTTAATTATTTTAATTATTTTAAAGTATTTTATTATTTTATTTAAATATATAGATATATATAGTAAATTAATAGTATACTTTAAATAAAATAATATTATACGCTAATAGTTTTTCTTTTAAAATAAATGGAATACGAGATATATGTTAATATATATTATTATATATATATGATTATATATATAATATATATAGTATATATTATATTATATATATATTAATATATATTAATATATATATAATGATATTCAGGCGTCTCAATAGTTTTTCTTTTAAATAATAGCTTACGATTATTATATATATATATTACTATATTATTATATTATATATATATATATATTATATATTATATATATATATTATATATATATATATATTTATATATTTTATATATAATAATCATAATTTATACCTATGCTTTTTTTAAAATAAATGGAATAAGCCATAAGTATATATATTATGTATATATATATATATATATATATATAATAATATATATATAATATAATATATATATATATCTAGTATAGGCGAAAATATTCTCAGCAAATAGTTTATCTTTTTCAAAGATAGGTTAGCCAATGAGGAATTATACACTTAAAAATTAATTTAAAAATATGCTTGGATTGCGGTAAATTCTTTAATTTTTCGAATTTCATAATAATATAAACAAATATTTTACGCTAATTCAACTTTTAAATTAAATTGGTATATGTTTTTTATACAATATATATATAATATATTCATATTATATATATACTATTTATATTATATAATATATATTAATTATTATATACTATATATATCTAGTATATATATGTATATATATTTATATATATTATATTACTATTTTTCTATAGAGTCGTGTACCTCGTTTAGTCTCAAGAAAATCTAGGCGTTTAATTTTTATTTTATTTAGAATATTTTCATTATTTGTATATAGTATATTTATATATCTAATACTATATAATTATATATATATAATATATAATATATATTTAATATATATATATATATATATAATACTATATATATAATATAGGCCGAAAATATTATTATGCGATATAGTTTTCTTTTTAAAATAAAATTAACAATGAGGAATTAATAGCACTGATATTCTAATTTAAATAATATTCTTTTATTGAGTAAAATTACATCATTTTTTAGAATTTCATGAACAATAATAAAATCGTGGAGTAAGGGATTTTAGTGTGAATACATTAACGACGATTTCAAGAGGATGCTTTTTAAGTAAGCGTTGTAAAAAGTAATCGGTATAGAGTTCACATAACTGTGACGGGAAAGAATGCATCGGAAACGATAAGGTTTTCTTGTAGATTAATTTATATTTTTTTTAATTTTAATGTTTTTATTTACAATGAAAAAATATCCCTTTGATTTTTACGCTTCTGCTCTTTCTCTTTGCGTTTTTTTACGTAGCTTACGTTTTCTTATTTGCCATTCCTTTTTGTATATGTCAGAAGGAGTTCTTCTCCGTTTCCGTTCTTCTTCGTTTCCTTTACATTTGTTATTGCTCGTGGTTGTTTTTTTCTTGTGCGCTTAACAATTCTTTTTCTGTTGCTTTACTCCTTGCCCACCATGCTTTTCCTGATTGTTTGGTTTTACGTCATGATTAGCTTTTTCGGGAAGGGCGTCGGCTGAGTCTTTTCGTTTTAAGTAGGCTAACTTTGCATACCTCCCGCTGGAGTATATCGGTGCAAAAGTCTATACTGCTTTGAACAGCTTTTTTCCTTTACATAGCTCCGCTACGTTCAAAAGCGGCCGTGCAAACCGTCAAAGAGCTCGAGTCAAGAAATCGCCTGAAACACCGATGAACTATGCGCTGTAAGTCGCTTGAGCCAACAAAGGTACCTTGCTGCAAGGCCTCAGTTTTTCAAACGACTAGGGTTTTTTCTTTCTTAAATTAAATCCGTTTTGTCATGTATACTCGGTAGAGTAGTTATTGAATAGTGGAACCGGACTATATTGTTCACAATAGGTTGTAGACCAGTTCCTCTCAATTTTGATCTACTATCTCATTCAGTTATATTAGTCTAGTAACCTTTTTCTCTCTACGTGCGATTTTCAAATTAGACCTGCCCGGCTGTAAAACGAAGGCTTTTATTCTCTCACGGGTCTTTAATATATATCTTATATTTGAGCTAAATTGTGCGCTTTACTTAGCGGCAGGTAATGAACATTCGGAAAGGTGATTACCTTATCAGTTCAGTAAGGTGAACCACCCGTAACAAAGGGGCTGTAACGTTACCTACATTTTGATGGGAAACAAGATCGGTGTTAGATTAAGCAGCCTGGGAGGGTGATGCATCTCGAGGGGTGTACATGATATGCAGACTGCGGTCCGCCGTCATTTTTGTTCATTGCCAAGTTAAGGGCTTATTTCTCACAGTAAAAGTATAACCTTTCAGCATTAGTAGGGATATCGTGAAGTATATCCAGTTCTCACCATATCGTTTTCGTATGATGTTTTTTGCATGGTGAACTGCTTCGAGAAAACATGTCAACGCATCTTCGCTAGGTTTACACGTTGCTGTTTGTCTTAAAGTTTGTTACTGTTGATTTCTATTGTGGCTCGCATATCTAGCTTGTATAGCAAATTCTTCACATGATACTCGCATTCAAAGGTTCGTTTAATGACTGAAAATGCGGTACTGAATTTACTATATTGCTTTTCGAGAGCTAAACATTCTTCAATGATATTTATTTTTTGTAGAGCAATGTGGAGTATTCACCTTTTGGAGTTGTTAGTTCCTTTTCAGAAGAACGAGTACTTCCGCTTGTAATATCAGTTTTCAAAATTCACACTCCTGTACACGTCATCGCAGATATGATTGGTGGTAATTTTCTATATTCATATTTTCTAATATCATTTCACATAACCCACTCATACTCTGGCTCGTGTCAATTGTAAACATGGTTAACTAGTTCAGTTGTAAAATCAGCGAGATTATTTATCAGGTGATGTAAATCGGGAGGGCTGATGATGTAGAGTTTAAATAAAAGTGATCTAACCTCTCCATGATTATTATGATATCAACGTGATTAATGGTTCTTAAACTTCACTTGCTTTTTATATAGTTAGTTAAAATCTTTAGCAGGATAAGTCCCTCCATTTCACAAGTACCTGTTTATTTTTCCCTTTTCCTCATCATCTTTAATTTTGTTTGCATTTTATAATTTATTATATTACACGTATGCATCTTTTTGTATTTCTTTTTTCTATAGATACCCTCTTTATTTTTTTCACCATTTTAAAATCTTCAGATAATAATATAACTTTAAACTATCACGACTGAATGGTTGGATATTGTGGGACTTTAAAAACTTCCGTAGTCCATCCGATTCATATCCTCTTCTAAACCTTTCTTCTGTTCGAGAATCTCTTACATAATCGTTTAAACCTTTATCTCCTGAATATCTTTATTTTGTTTTTCTTTTTCAAATCTATTGTAATCGTCTCTGAGTTTTGACCTCTAAAGGAGTTGACTTTATAGTTCTGATGGTAAGACCTGTTATATTAGAATAGCCAGATCGGTCAGTGATATCATATTTTAAATCAGTTTGATATTTAGTAAAATTCTATGCATGCGTTTCTTTAGAAGAACGTTGGTACTCTTAACATCGTCCATGTGTTCAGTCCTTTGTTATGGAAAACTGTTAATAAAAGAAACACCATACTCGCAGAGCATCTCCTGAAACTCTCGACCCTTTGAAGCTCATTCCTAATCTGTCACATTGATTTAGGGTGGTTCTTCGCGTCCTCGTACTTTTATAATTCTACAGTAACTGCAGTTGGCAACTGTCAGCTGATCTTGTTAATTTTAAGGTGTTTCAACCTAGGGTATTGAAGTATGTAAGATTTTTTCATTTAGTACCTCCTTGCACCTTATTGATATAAAAGCTCTACAGTTTGATCCATTTCTTAAATCTATGCCACAGCATCTCATCGACCTGCTGGGCTATGGTTTTCGGGTGTAGGGAATTTTTTTTTCGGTAGCAGTTTATGTAGTAGTAATATCCTCTTCGCCTGCTAGAATATTTTTAGCTTTTTTTCTCATAACTATAGCCAAAAGCAAACCTAGTGAAACCCCCAAAGCTATTTGGTTTCTCAGGTTAAGGTAATGTTTATCAACTACTTTTCCTTTGCGCCCATGTCAGCTCTCGGAATACCAAAATTAAGCGGATTATATATATATATTATTATTAGTATATATAATAATATATTATATATTTATATAATATATATATATATGTAGTATATATATATATATAGTAATATATATATTATATAAAATATAATAAATAATAGCTAAAAATATAAAATAAAAATAAATAAAATAATATAATTAAATTAACATAAAATAATAAATAAATATTAATATAATAACTAAATTAAATTTATATAGGATAAAATAAATTAAATAAATAATAAATAATAAAATAAAATAATTAAATAATATATGTTTTAGATTGTAGATCTTGTTTGCAAATAATTGCTTTAGAATAATAAATCAGACATAGAAGATATATATATCTATTTTATATATATTATATATATATATATAGTTATATATATATATATATATAGTATATATATATTATATATATAGTACTATATTATATATATATATACTATATATATAGTATAATATATATTTATATATATTAATAATCATATATATTTTAAAAGTAAATTAAAAGGAATAAGGAAATGTAAAATATAACATTTTATTTATTTGCCACGATAATATTTACACAGAGGTAGTAATATTTACAGTAATAATAATTAGGGTTATTACTTTAATGCATCTAGAATTGCTTGCGTCGTTTCGACGTAGGATTCTAATCCTACCCTTCCCTCTCCCGTAATGAACATATACATTTCTGCCGCTGAAATCTTCAGAGAATGATTTTTACATCTTTCACTACTCATTTCCTCATTCCAAGCTGATGTAAAGGCGATTACGGTCGACGACCTCTATCATCTTATCAACGTTGTTAGAGTTAAACAAGAAACTGGAACTGTAGATATTGTAAACCAGGCGGTGTGAGGTATTTATAAGGTCCTCCAGTGTATTCGTATCTTCTAATCTATGTAGGGAATTCTCATTCATTTTGGGAATACAACTCGATGGAATTCTTTACCAGCTTTTTGTTAGCGGCATGTGACTTGATGAGAAACGATGTCGCGTTACGGGGCGCAACAGACCTATATTTTTGTATCTCGAACGTTTCATGTAAGGCAGAAATCCAGGTTAAAAAACGCTTGTGTCTCATGGTTACCGCTGTGATATTGTCTCGACGCGCATTCATTTAACAAACTGAGGGTTTATGTAGTCTTTAGCTTACTCAACTCCGACAACACTTTTCATGATTATGGCGAGACTTTCTAGCAGAGATGAACAAGGCTTATTCATAAGCTGGTTGTGGGGATAGGCAAGGTAAATGTAGCGATCCCTGAGGGCCTTCTTCGTAAAACGCAGGATGCAGCGAATGCTGATGGATGCAAGAAAGATGAATGTTAAACTCACTGATGCGTAATTTATTCTAATAGGAGTATTTTGGTGTACACAACTATCTATACACTGTATGAAAGGAATAAATATATTGGTTGCCAGAGAGGGCGGGTATAATATTACATGAATAAGAGCTAGGCGGAGCATTATCTATCTACCCGCCCGGCAATTGCGGGGGGTTATCGTTTACCTCAGCCATCATATGAATTACGTCTAAACGAGTTATGATGGTGAACATGAGGCGGAGTTACAACTTTTAGGCCTATATTGAGTTAACAGTCGTTCTTCGTTATACAAGAATGATCTGTGTATTCCTGTTATCCTTGAGCGATTCTGTTCTGTAATATCTTTATATGAGAGTGACACAGTTTGTATCTTTGTATTCCAATCGTAATGTACATAATTCTTTCACCAGTTTCGCGGCTACATTCCATTCCGGTTTTTTTCTGTATTACTTGTGGACTCCTATTTGTTTTGTCTTACGCGGTGTCAATATTCGCTTGTAAGGTCGTTCATCCTAGGACCTACAGGATTGAAACCGACTTGATTGATTATTCCATTCCTGTAGCCCTCTGCTTATTATGATTGAAGTACGTGAAATTGATTTTTTATTTTTTTTTTCCCTGTAACTCGCGTTTAATGACATCCCATCTCGGTATAGCTTTTTTTCCAATGCCGAGTATAGTCTGAGACCAAGTCTACTATATTTGAACCTTGAATGGGTTGATCATTAACTACAAAATCTGACCAATTCGTTCCAATTAGACTGATCTTCAGTCATTTTAATATACTGCCTAACACTTTTTCAATGTAAGGTGGCAAGCTGTTTTCTAAACCTTTTTAAATCCTTTCTTTCATAGTTACGTTCTGAAACTCGATGCATTTGAAATAGCGATGCAAAATTATATTTTTATATGATAAATTATAATTTTTGTTAATAGTTTCATTATCCTT
This sequence comes from Trachelipus rathkii, assembly GCA_015478945.1. Taxonomy (NCBI): domain Eukaryota; kingdom Metazoa; phylum Arthropoda; class Malacostraca; order Isopoda; family Trachelipodidae; genus Trachelipus; species Trachelipus rathkii. Next base: position 43,446 of record JABUQX010011037.1, read on the forward strand.
ATTAACAAGTCTACATTAACTTTTGAAGTTAATATTTCTGCTAATTCCTTTTCAAAATATTATCTGTTCAACTCGCGGATGAGTAAATGTTTGGGAAGAGGTTGAGGAATATCTCAGGAGAATTATCCTGTATACTTATGTATACTGCTCGGAAGCGGAATTACTAAAGCGGCCTTCTTCATCTCTTACTGCGTGTTTCCTGTTAGCAGTTTACGACAACAAGGGCCAAGCTACGGAGAAGAGTAAATGGAAGGAAAACTCCTATACGCCTTGCTGTTGCAGTTTCTTTTTATTACTTTAATATTTCTTCGTCTTAACTGACTCTTACGGACAAGTATACGAATGAATGGTTGCTGGTTGACGACGTACTTTCTTTCTGACAGTTTTCATGGTAGATGGACCCGTTTTACCAATTTTAAACTAGATCTCAAGTTTAGATCAACAAAGGTTGTGTTTTTTTAGTAATTTTCTCTTTTTTCTTTTTACTAAGTTTCTTATAATTTTATCAGTCACGGTAAATATTTCTTTTTTATCAACATTACTCAGGAATATAAAGTTTCGATTTCGGAAGGTAGAATGTTTGCACGGAGTAACACGTCTGTACGTGTTTTTTAGGGTGAAGTTCACACATCAATATAACCGTGAGGGATCAAGGTAACCTCTTTATATACTTTAGAATCTTTTTTCTTTGAAGGGGGAAACATTGACTTGCTAGACGTTGATCCTGACTCATGTCGCGTCTCTGCCCGAAAAGAATCAAGATAAACTGTGTATTCAACTGAGATATCTACCGCATATGCTTTGCTTTGGTGAAGATACATGTTCTGGGGTTATGAGACACCGAGTATTTAGATTGATGGAATAACATGTAATTGTTTCGGCTACCTCAATATTCACAATCTTGGCATGAGTCGTACCAAGTATTATTACCTTCAGTGTCTTTTATGTTCTCTTAACGTTTTAACGTCATAGATGGCCTTCATGGAATATGAATGGGTTTTTATATTTCGTTAAACTTGACTGAAATCGTTTATATGCAACCATATTTATTTTCACAGGTGGCTCTTCAAATATTCTAATTACTTAATGAATTTTGTATCGCAAATTCTTTTCCGCATCAGTTTGGACGGCTTAATGAATGTTTGCAGGTTGTGGCGGAACATGAATTTACCACATCCTCCATGCTTGGCGCTATTATTTTCAGTAAGGATGTAGTATACATGATTTCTTTTTAAATATATTTATACGTTTAAACCTAAAGATTGTTATACGCTTATTTCAAACTTACTCTTTCGAAAGCTTTACAAATATGCCACTCGCTCAGTTCGTTTTCCACTAGGTAATGTCTCATTAGTAAATGCACCCATGCACTCTCTTAATATATATGGAAAGATCACGTATAGAAATATAGTCTGTTTATTTGTTCGGTCCATGCAGTGTAACATAGAATCACACATGGTGTTTTTTTAAAAATCGATGTAGAAATAAAATTTATACATGTCTAACTGGTATTCTCAAAAAGTTTCAATAATATCTTCAGAGTTACCCGCAATGCATGTATATCTTAAATGTTGTATGTTATTCCTCATACAAGATAAATGAGCCGTATTTACGTGGATTTCTAACATTTCTGACCTTTACAAATCTGTAATAACATCCCTCTGCAGAATTCGGTCATGATATTCACTGACTGTATTTCCTGTAATAAAGAAACCGATAAACGGGTGCGTATTAAGAAACTATGCTATTAGAAACTTACCCGGTATTGGAGGCAAGACGAGAGATTTCTTAATAAGCGATGAAGCACAAAGTCCGCCCAGAAAGGCGAGTTCTTTTTCAAGATGGCGAAGGGCGTCAGACGGGCTTGGAGGCCATTCGTAACCAATAATTAAAACTCTAAACCCGTAAGAATTAGCTTTCTTAACAGACTAGATAACTGCAAACAGATTTCTTATTCCTGGCTGCGGAGTCTGTGTTATTGCCTGCCCGAAGAAACAAGGAACAGAGGCTTTGGAAGTTGGATTGAAGCGTATCGCCCGAGAAAGAAGCCTCGACTTACAGAGATGATGATGAAGATACGTAAGAACCATGTTGAGTGGACTTCCGAGCAATGGGGAAAGGTAAGAATGACACATCTATAGTTAACTTGTATTGGACAAAAGATCATTAATTATTATTAGAAGTTGTGGTGCATAAAAATAATTTATTAGTGGATATAGGAATATTTTCTGTTCTTGACAGTATTTTTTTTAACTGTACTGTATATTATTTATATTCATGTAGGTAGTTAGTTCTCTTGACTGTATGAACTGTATATTTTCTTTTTTCATGTAGGTAGTCTTCTCTGACAAATCAACCATCGCAGTACTTGATGACCGTGTTCAGACTGTCAAGACGAGCCTGTGAAGATTTAGCTCAATGTCTGTAAGAAAACAAATAAATTTCAGACAAAAATCATGGTGTGGGGAGCTTTTTCTGTCCTTGGAACAGCCCGTTTACATACAAGTGATGGAACCATGACGAATTAATAATAGAAGGTACTTAAAGTCGTTTACCTAATAAGGGAATGGTATGGTGAAGTGCCTGGATATTCCACAAGACCTCGCCCAGCCATACTGTAAATTCGGTGAGTAATGTGCCAGAAAAATGGTTCAGCGGGCTCCAGGGCTGGAACATTTCCAGACATAATCTATAGAGAGTTTATGGTGCATACGTCAAGGATAAAATACATAAAGCAGCATCCTATTACGCACAAACAACAATTATAAAGTCTTATTCGAAAGGTTTGTTTCGATTCCGCGAATCAGAAAATGTGCGAACTTGATCACTGGCAGCCAAGACGTTTAACCGCACTTAATCATGGCAAAAGGTGCAAAACTGCTTATTCAAACAATATAACATTACAACACATCCATAGCAACCCAAATAAATGTTTTTTATCAATTAACTTTTTTTTTAACTATTTTGGTTGAAAATTTGAAATTTTTGAAAAATCCCATATATTTATCAAAGTACTGTAATATATATATATTATATATATAATAATAATAAAATAATATATATAATATACTTTATAAAAAAAAATACAAGTATATAAAATATAATAAGACTTAAATGAAAAAAACTTCACTCAAAGTAAACCTTTGTAGAATGGAGATTACATAAGTCTAGCTGATTTGGTAATGCAAATGATAGGAGGATCAATATATATATATAATAACTATATATATATAATATATATATATATTATATATAAGTAATAATATATATATATATATGATAAATATACTAAGTATTAATAAATATATATATTTATATTAGTGATGCAGCAGATGCTCATTTTTTCGCATCGCCTGGTTGCGGATGTTTGATTAGAATACTCGTAATGTGTGGATTGGATGGCGTCGATGCGGATGTTTGGTATATATATATATTAATACTACTATATATAGATATATATATAATATTATATATATATATATATATATAATATATGTATATATATTATTATAATCTATAATATTTAGATATAATAGTAATAGTAGAGCAAGAATTAGAGACTAGTATTATAATATATATATATTGATATATTAAGAGTATGATTAGTATAAGTATTATATATATGTATTGTGAGGGGGTTTTTTATTTATATTTGGTTTTGGAGTATTAGGATGTTTTGTTGTATATGAGTATTTTTACGAGCTTAGTGTGGAGAGAGGTGCGCTGGCGTTGTAGTATAATTTATATTTTGTGATATTGTGGGGTAAGTAGTGGGTTGTATTACTAGAGATGTTATTGGTTGGTATTATGATATTTTTATCCGGTTTAGCGTTTAGTGTGTTTTGTTGGATATGAGCGGAGAGGAGTATGGAGAGAGAGAGGAGAGAGATCAGGAGAGAGAGAGTTAGTAGAGATTAGAGAGAGACGATAGAGGTATAGTTTGCTTATCCAGAGCTATTAATCAGCATTATTGTTGTGAGGCTGTGGTGGGTAGGGTACGGGACTGGAAACCCAGTCAAGAATGCAGCTACACATATGCTCTGCGTCCATCTGAGCGGTTATGAAAGAGATTTACAATGTGCTGATAGTAGCGTTGCGAGCTATGTTGAGAGCAAAATATATGTGTGGTAAGAGTTGTGCGGAAACTAGATTTGTTTCGGCCTTTTTTGCGAGGAGTTGCTCTGTGGGTTGCTCGGTCATCTTATATGGGCTTTCGAGCAATTGCTAATACTCTCTCTCACTGGAACAGAAGTTGGAGGAAGGCAAGTTTTCCTTGCAAGTTTTACTCAAATGCGTGGTAAACCTTTCTTAACTTCCACCAACTAATAGGATCACAATTTGTATCTATCGTTTTCTGTGATAGTTTTAAATCATTCTGCAGCTACATCTTTGGCAAGTGTGTGTTTCTTCTCACTATTGGCTGTGAAATCTTCCAGTGACTGTTAATTGAGTTACTTGTAGAAGTGTTGGTTTCATGTAAATTCTCGTTTTCTTTGTATTGTGGTGAATTAACAATGGTTCGACTTCGAAGGTTTTCTACCGAACACAAATTTATGATTAGACTTGTTCTAATAGTTGTGTTACAACACTTGCCTTATAACGGGGACTAAGTTGCAATAGCATGAAAGTCATTGTCATTAATTTCCACAGAACAAAGCGTTTTTTTAGCTCTTATTTAATTACAGTCTTCATTATTTTTAAACAACCGTATCACTGTAATTATTTTAAACGCATCCATTTTCATTGAAGATGTTCAAAACTTCGTAGCGTTGATGAGAATGGGTATACCATGGAGACAGAACTGGTAGAGGCCACTGAATTTTTGACAATCTCTTCAAATATTTCAATAGCTAATGCAGTGTGATAGTAGTCATTTTCCACCATTAGTAAGAATGATAATTTGGAATAACGAGCTGGCGTACGAAAGCAAGAGGTTCTTTTGTGCAATACATCCAATGATCTATCTACGATTGTCAGATCATTCATAGGACGTGGATCAGGACATAGCGCTACTCTGGACGAGAGTTGGACTGTCTTTGATAACATTGAGAATATGAATAGCAACCTTTTCGGAATTGCTTCAGACTCATTATTCATTTCATTTCATTTTCAGATCACCTTTAATATATTTTATTAAAAATTCCTAATTCACTTATTGGAGTATTTTCGCGCAACATCCGCAAGGCAAAGCGCGGATGCGGATGCGGATCTTATACATTGGTGTGGATGCTCGCGGAATGCGGATTGCGGAGTCGATGTTACCTGCATCATCTATAACATATATATATAATATGTATTATAAGTATATATATTTATATATTATATATAAATATATATATATATACTATATATTAATATATATATATATATCTATATAATATGTTACATATTAATAAAATATATATATTATATAAGTACTGATAATTTATATATATATATATTAATATCTATAATATATAAGTATATATATATAATAATATATATATAATTAATATCATATATAATATATATTATATATATATATATATATATAAGTAATATATATTATATATAATAATATATATAATTATTCAGAATAGGGATTCATCTTAGCTTCTTCGATTTGCGAAAGATTTTATAGGGTTTATCAAGAGCACTTTATTCCTTTATACTCACACGACCATAGTACTATTTACATAATTATCAGACACACTCTTAAAGAACTTTTATAAAAGATATGCCATACTACATGCAACCTCTAAGAAACAAATGGGCGGCTCCTAGTTATAATCCTATTTTCACCACCATGTAATTGTTGGTTTGCTCTAGTGCACAGTCGTCTTTCGTGTACTATTCAGGATTTTAGCTTAATTTCTATTTTGTTGAAAACAGACTCTCCTGCTCTTTAAATTACCTTTTTTTTTTTTTTTTTTTTTTTTTTTTTTTTTTACAGTTTGCACACCACTCACGGGCAAGCCTATTCAAGAGGGGGTGATTAAATTGAGTAGCAAACAAAGAGTGCCAATTACGCAGATAAGCACAGACGCGGCTTAAGAGTGAGGGAGATTAAATTGAAGGAAACCAGAGAAGATGGAAGAGGATTTCCCCAGAACAGAGGTGGAAGGAAAGAAGGATGCATCGCAGCGAACAAGTCTGGAGTTGCTAATATCAACACAAATTCATGTTCCTACAAGCACCCTCTCTAATAAAGACCACTACTTGGTGGGTGCCGAGTGGAAAGTCCCTCGACACTTGACGCTACGGGTACCAGAAAAGAGAATAAAGCACACATCAGCCGCCGAAATACACGCTCTAGTGAGCTCGAAAGTCGTAGGAGCTGTTTATAATAATGTTGGCTTTCGATGACCCTATATCAAAGCCGGGTGAAACTCTGATCCCGCCCCCCCAGCTATAAGAGCAGTACTCATACAAGGGCGGATGAAGCCCTTATATAGCTGGAGTAATTGAGGGAAAAAAAAGTCTCGGAGTCTAAATAGAACTCCCAGTTTCTTTCAGGCCGCCCTAGCAACGTTGTGATGTGGGTTTCAAAACATTTTTGTTTATGTTAAGGCCAAGAGTGTTTATATTGTCAACAGAGAGACGAAGAACCGTCGAAAAGATATAGGAAGAGTTAGAAAGTGTCTTAGAGAGCGAGATTTGTAGAATTGGGCTTTTTAAAGAATTAAATTTCACAAGGTTGGGACGACCCCACCCGGAAAATTTTATCTAGATCACGAGAATAGAATCGGAAAAAAATAAGACGAAGCAATGGTCTAAAGTTAAAGTAAGGAAGAGAATGAACAGGAATGAAAGAATGAAGTCGATGTCCATCGCATATGAGTGGATAGAGTAGATGTGCAGGTGAGAAGATCAATTAATGAAAAAAGAAAAAAGTAGGAGATAAGACGAGAACCCGAAACCTACTATGAAAAAGAAGAAGTCACCCCATAACAACAGCCGATATTGAGGGATTTGAAAGAAAGCATAAATAAGCAAAGAGAAAGAGGAGAATCCAAGCCGGTCGGAGGCGGAGCTGAGAGCAGGACGCGTTGCCATATTTCCCGCAAGCTTGATATGGTCAAGCGCCATCAGCATTTCTCCCTGTATTTCCTAAGGCCCGGAAAACCATAAAATCATGTTAGATAGAAAGTATATACCAAGTATGACGCCTCGAACGCCCGAAGCGTACTGTGATCGAAAGAAGTGGAATCGCGATAATGATGGCTCAACAAGTGAAGGTAGTTTAGAGGTTCAAGACTCTGTTAAAACACAGTGAGAGCTATTACGGGGGCGCATCGTTTGAGAGATCAGAACGCCTTTTTTCGGAACTACGGTTGTGACTAAGCCTTCAACTGAGAAAGTGCTAGTATGGAGGCATAGAGAATATAGTTTGAACGAGGCGGGGTCAGCACGAACGCAACTCCTCAAAACCGAGGAGGAACATCCGGTCCACCCGCTCTCTAAGGTCATAAATTTCAGAGCTTAAGTACCGATCAAGATGTAATCAGCAGCAAAGGCTAGCAAACTGAGAAGAGGAAAAGAGGAGGAAGAGGATTTGCCAGATACGTCTCAAGTGTTGGTTAGAGAGGAAATAAGAGGCCAAGAGATGGTCTTCATTGGAGAATAGCAACAGAACATCAATGATCATAAGAGGAGGAAAAGATGAATTACAGAAGTTGTTGGAGTTTTTGGCAAGAGGCCAGAAAGATTGTCAATAGGAGAATCAAGGAGGAATAGACGCACTTCGTGATGAAAAGCCCGCTTTCGCTCGGCGAAGAGATACTGCAATGAATTCTAGTGAATGAACATATTAGCAGAAGGATAGGGAGAACGGAATTTTCCACTCCCGATACGCACGGTCTCTAGCCTGAATGACAGCAGAACAAGTACTGATCGAACCATGGTTAATGAGGAGAGAAAAATTTAGTGGAAGAAGGAATGAACCTGCACCTCCATCAACATTACAAGTCCACCTTGTCGGCAGAAGCGAAGCGTCACACGAGAGGCAAAGCAGTCATTCCAATATAGTTAGCATAGAAGCCGCGCAAAGCCCCCAATCGGCTCGATCATAGTGCCAGAAAGAACGCACAGGCAGAATGGCGCTGTAGAGAGCTAAGTATTATTAAGAGATATATGGTATGTCAGATTAACATAGGAGCGAAGTATGTACTTTAAAGAGAAGGGACAGTGTGAACATAGCTTAGGTTCTTCAAGATTGGTTGAACATGCAAAATGTGGTGCTTTTTAATAAGTAGATACCTCCTTCGATCGGTTGAGAGCTGAATGATGTCGGCCTCCTCCACCTAAATAGTTATGAGAGGACCCCAACCATTCAGTTGTTGTGTACTTGAAATCCCTAAAAGGAACTCACTATTCTGATGAAAAGAAATAAAAATCCGGATAGAAATAGTAAGATATCAAAACAGGCGTGGAGAACTTCTGTTACGAAATTAGGTAAGCAGAAGCACAAGATTTGTAGAGAAAGGAAGAAAGATTTTAAGCCACAGAAAAATCGGAAATTAGAACTTCGAGATCACGAACGTGATTATAGATTTAATGGTTTACATAGGCACATACTCCACCTTTACGACGGAAATTAATGAAATAATTATAGTTAGATACATTAAACGAGTTAGATAATAAAATTTACCTTGCTAAAAACTCACAACCACAAAAACTTGACATCAACAAATATAAAGAAAAGAAAACAAACTTAAATCTATCACTATCTTTACAATACAAATATCTCGTAAACCTTTCAATAAGCTAATAGACTGAATAGGCTCCACTGAATATAGATTATTAATAAAAATTTTAATTAAAACAAAGAGAGGATTAAAAACACACACTTCACTAAACACAAATTACATAACATATAATAACAACTAAATAAAATAAATATAAACTTTCAACAGAGAGCACTCAAAAACACGCTTACACTGCACAATGACATAAACTATATATATAACTGACGTTTATATATTTGCTTACTGAAACAACAAACAATAATCACCAAAATATATTCCCTTCATTTATTTGTATCATTACTTTTCAACAATAGGTGCATATTTGTTTTTTTGGTGAGCATTACTAGTTTTTTTCTTTTGTTCTTAATTTGGGCTTCCAGTTTTCCACCATATGCTTCTCTCTCTCTCTCTCTCTCTCTCTCTCTCTCTCTCTCTCTCTCTCTCTCTCTCTCTCTCTCTCTCCACTCACTCTCTCTCGCCAAACTACTGTACTATAAAATTGAAATGTTCTTATTTATCCTCTCTATCTCTACTAACTATCCTAAATGACTCTACTACCTAAACTCTAAAATGAAAGACATTGTATCGTCGTCTTCTATCTTCGAAATTTTCCTTTTGTGACTTCGATGTTCAAGACAGACAATGGTTTTTCTTCATTTAATAAAATTACAGCTTTTCAACTCACCTTCCTTTTTCTTTGTCCAGAACAAATTTGAGATGTGGCCTCTCCGTTTCAGTATCCTTGATCGCTTTGGAAATAATAACTGATTTTTTCCTAACTTTCATCCCTTCTCTTTACATTGATAAACTTTTCACTGCTCTTGGTCACCTAGACCATCTTATATGTGCATTCTGTTCTATTTCTAAAGGTTATTTGCAGAAACGAACATCTCATTTGATTCGGAAGAGCTTTTTTATCGTCGTTACCATTATACTTTTTCGATGTCCTTTATAGTAATTTCAGAAAAGGTCCCTTGGAGTTTGTGGAAGTTATATTCTTTGTCATTGCATCATTGAGGTACATATTTCATTTAAGAACCCTTCAATAAAACTCCCAAATCTTGGTTTAATAGAAAGAGATAGGAAAGTTGGAATGTTTCTTAGAGAGGGAGATTTGTAGAAGTTTGGTTTTTAAAGAATTAAATTTCACGAGGTTGAGACGACCCCACCCGGAAATTCTGTCGAGTCAGCGAGAATAGAATCGCAAAGTAAGACGAAGCAATCAGATAAATCAAATGGAGCAGAATTAAATAGTTGAAGAGAAGGGGCGAATCACGCATTAATGAGTGATTAAGTTTGGATGTGCAGTGAAAATTATAATGAAGAAGCAGGAAATAAAGTAGAACAATACACAACCTCTGAGGAACCTACCACTATGACAGTAAAAGAAGAAAACGTCGCCCATCAACACACTGATATTTGAGCGATTGAAAGAAAGCTAAACATAAAGTTAAGCAAAGAGAAGGATTGCAAACCAAAGAAGGGGATTGGAGAGTCATGTGGACGCTTCCATACGCGTCGCTCTTGAATATTTTTTTGGGCGGGGGGGTTCTCCTCCCCCAGAAAAAAGCTGCTGTCGCTGTCCCCCCTCCCCCCCCCGGGGCCCCCCCCCCAAACCCCCCCCCCGCGCCCCCCCACGGGTCGAAAAGTCCCCACCTTCCCCCCGTTTAGTTTTTCTAAGGGCGTAACCATAAATCGGTAAGAATCGAAAGTAACTATCGCCATTAACTCGAGCGCGAACCCGTACTGGGGATCGGAAAGAAGGAATGACATTCCAGATGTCCTAAGAAGTGAAGTTTGAGAAGGATTCAAAGAATCTAGATATGAATCAATTAGAGCATAGGGCGATGGTTAAGGAGCAAGCGCTTCCTTTTTTCGGATCAGTGTTGAAACATATTGCTCGCTTCCACATGAGTGGAAAGTGCTAGTATTGAAGGATATAGAATAGATTCGAGCGAGGGCGGTGGTCCGACACTGAGAACAACACTCCTCAAGCGGGAGGAATGCCATCCGGCCCCACCTCCAACGTTCATATGATTTCAGTAGCCCATTGCGACCCCGATCAACAATGTTAATCATAGGCAAAGGCATATGACACCTGAGAGGAGAAAGGGGAAAGGAAGCAGAATCGTTCAGGGTCGAGTTAGAGGAAAATAGGAAGTATCTAGGATTTGGCCTATATATATATAATATTATATTATATATATAGTATTATATAATATATATTATATAAAATATTATATATTATAATATATATAATAATAATAATATAATAATAATATAAATATACTATATATATATATATACTATATATATATATATATAGTTTATATTATAATATAAAATATAATATATAAGTTCTGATATATATATATATATATATTATATATATATATAATATATATATATATATATATATATATATATTTATATATATATATCTAAGTACTATATGTCCAGAGAAACAAGTGTAGCTAGTATAGTGCAGCAGTAGTAATAGTAGTATAGTATTATTAGTAGAGCAACCTATATATATATATATATAAATATATTAATATATATTATACTATATATTATATTATTAATAATTATATATATATAATATATTATATATATATATTATATCTTATAATTCTATATATATATATATGATATAAAATATATATATATATATCTATATTATATAGTATATATTATATATATATATTATATATAATTATATATAATATATATTATTAATAATAGTAATTTATATACATATATATATTATACATATATATATAATATATATAATATATAATAATAAAAATAATATATATATATATATATATTATCTATAATAATTATATTAATATTATATATAATAATAAATATATATCATAATATAATAAAATCATAATAATAATAATAATAATAAATAATAATAATAATAATAATAATAATAATAATAATAAAATAATAATGCATTATTCCTTGTCCCCTGGGCAATTCCGCTTCCATTCGAAAAAAGAGGCTAATCCTTAATATCTTTAATTCCGAGAAAAAAGGTAAGCTTCTGCGGTCTTATTACTTCCGTATCCTAGAAATGCTAATCTAGCGTGAAAAAGGTTACATTTTCCAATTATACATTTATTGCTTATATAGATAATATATTATATATTATATATTATATAATTATATATAACTATATATTAAGATATATAATATATAATATATAATATATATTCTTATATAATATTTATATATAACTATATATATATATATATATTATAGTAATATATATAAGTTATTAGCAATAATTATATTAAATTAAGTTTTTATATAGCCGGATAGGCGTTCCAGCTCTAACGCTTAAGACTTGGTCGATTAACCAGGGCTGTGGAACGCGCAAACAGGGAGAAGCTGTGTCGCCTTCTCCATTTATACCTTAAGAATGGGGTAAACAAAAGGGGGAGCGGGGAAAAACCCTCCCTTTTCATATGACAATCGAAGCTGACGTGACAACTAAAAGCAAGCGGGTCTGAAGGCGGTGTGGAAGGCGGCGGCGGTGCTCGTCAAGCGGCGTTGCGCGTGGTGGTCCGGATGGCGTGGAGTAAAGGGAAAGGGTGAGGGGTAAGCGAAAGGGGAGTGAAGGGTAAGCGAAGTAACCATGGCAAACAGAGGACATACAGAGAAGCAAAAGGGTAGGGTGAAGATGAACAGACAGATAGACGTATATGTAGTTGTATGTGTATGTGTGTGCATGTAAATGTGCATGTATATGTAAATAACAACTCACGTACATTCATGACTTCGTCATGAACGTACGCTCGTGTGCGCACGTGTTGGGTTGTGTGGGTTTGGGGGTGGGGGGGTGTATGTGTATATATGTATCTATGTATGTGCAAATGTGTACGTATATGTAAATAACAACTCACGTACTAATAAATTAATTGCTTTGCCAATAAGAAACTAATTATTGCAAAGTATAAAACAAACAATTCGTTTTATGTGTTAATGTGGTGTGGTCTAAGTTAATTATTTATATATTTATATTGCAAAGAATATTAAAACTATTAAAAATTAGTGAAATATTAAAAACGTACTAAAAAGAAGTTTCATGACATTCGTAAAAAGTTGATCGAAACTTAAATAACTGATAAAATTTCTAATTATCATTTATGTAGACACTTTTAAATATTTTATAGTTAAAATGTTTTCTAATTTATCTCTTCGGGATTTATTTTTGAATGAGGTGCACCAGAGTGAAAGTTAATTGGGGATAATTAGCTTTTTTTATAGAAATATTAGTGTATGAAAGATTATATATTATTTACTGACATATATTAAAAGTATTAAACCTATCTAAAAGAACCGACATTTTTATATTATGTACTTCCTATTAAATAAATAAAAACATATTTAAAACCAATGCTAGTAAAGATAAAATCTTAGGTTAAAAAGGTAATAATAAATTTTAGTCTAATTACAAGTCAAAAAAATATTTCATCTTCATATAACATCATTCCATGTTTATTTATTTATTTTAATCTCTTTATTTTCTAATTATATAAAACATCATGTGGTTGTATTGTTCGAGGTGCAAAAACTATCATATGTCATATCCCAACCCATCAACATCTTAAGCTAGTGGCCAAGTGGTAGTATTTCGTTAAATGAAACGAAAGTGCGGTCTTCATGGGCCAAGATCGCTTTTTATTCTGCTTTCTTTCTAAACGTAAATTTGTTTCACTATTCTTATTATTTCATATCCCTAGTTAATTTTTATTTTTCTCCATTATATTATTTTACATCGCTGCCAAGATTTTATTCATTTGTGTTCCGGAAATTATCATCATCATTTAACCCCCAGTTTCGTCATGAACGTACGCTCGTGTGTGCGCGCCGAAGGCGCGCACATGTGCGTATTTGATGTACGTATTTCCATGTGCGTATTTCGTGTGCGTATCAACTTTCTATCTCGTACTTGCCACTACTTATATATAATATTATATTAGGAAATATAATATATATATATATATATATATATATTTATAATATATAATATTATTATAGATAATATATATATAAAATATATATATAATAATATAATATTTATAATAACGGCTCTTCATCTCATTCGATAAATTTCACATAATACTTTAAATGCCTTATTCAAATATATATAATATAAATATATATAATATTATAATATAATAGTATATATTATATATATATATACTATATACATATATATATATATTGCAGTATTATTAGAAAGTGATATATATATATATATATATAATTATATATTTAATATATATATATAATATAATATAAAATAATTATAATATAATATATATATAATATATACTATATATATATATATAGTGTGTATCATATATACTATATATTATATATATAATATATTATAGTATATATAATATATATAAAAATAAATAATATAATATATATAATATATATTATTAGTATATAATCATATATGTATATAATATAGTAATATAATATATTATATGAATATATAATTATAATATACTATATATACTATATATATTATATATATCTAGTATATATATATATAGTATATATATATATATATATTAAATATATATAGATTATATTGTAATATATTTTATATGTGCCCAAATTAAGATTTATATATCTATACTATATATATATAAATATGAAATACAGGACATGTGATAGAAGGAATGATTTAAAAACGAATTGTTATTAATAAGTTGTGTAGGAATGGGCTTAATTAAATAAATTCAATAGTCAATTCAACATTAAACGAAGATTTTTTTTAAGATTAACTAAATTTTGGTAAATTTAATGAATATAATTAAAAATTTGGACGTGAAAAAAAAATGCCAATTTTTCAGAACTTTCGATACCTTACATTCAGATTTGTGGTAGTAGTGTTATCAGCTATTGTCGAATATAATAGAATCAATAAGTAATTAATCAATGTAGCTTCCCTATATTTTGAATTAAGGTGTTAAAATAGAAATAGGTAGTCTTGCAAATTTGCTTTCCTATATAAAAGATATAGTATATAGTATATATATAATATATTATAAATATATACTTTTTATTAATTTTATAAATATATATAGTCAAAATAACATAAATAAATATTCTTTTATTATATTTTATAAATATTATATATATGTATAATATAAGTATATATATATATATTTATCTATAATAGTAATAATAGTATATATATATATAATATAATTTATATTATAATAATTTATTATAGTATATATTTTAATATATATAATAATATAATAATCTATATATATATATAATTGTATTTAACAAATAAAGATATTGTATGATATATATATATATATATAGTATATATTAAAATATATAGCATATATAATATATGATAAATCTAATAAGTTTATTTATACAAATAAAGATATATAACTAAATTTGTATTTTCGTGTATCAAATATAATAATATATATTAATATATATATTAACTATGAGTTCATTACAGGACCGCATGGAACAAAGAGAAGCCACGCTGGTTGAAGAATCAACTCCATGGTGGTCCTTGGCCATACATATTAAATATCAAAGAAAATTTATATGGCGAAATGATTATTCAGTCAGGAATAAATAAAAAAGTAAATAAAAAGATGTCCTTACATTATTAGTGGTCCTAATACTACATAACAAAATTATATTCTAAAGAATTTACAGCTCTTTGTGATGAGAGAAAATAGTTACTGTAAAAGTGGGAGGGATTAGATAAGTATATTTGATAACCTATCATAAGGTGTTATGGGGCTTAAAGTAAGAAAATGACGATGACAAATAGGGACAAAGTTGGGAAAATTCGATGAAGATATGGTGAACAGACTGCGGGTTGTGACGATGGCAAAATTTGAAGATGGGAGGAAGTTCCCATGACATGTAGTGATTGTGAGTGATATTAATGTGGCCAATATGGAGGCGTGCAAGTATCAACTCGCGCATGCGCTTTCGTCGGTGAGAGGAATACCACTCACCAATGTTTGACTTTATATTTATAAGTTTCGCCCCTCACTGATCACTCGTTCATAACTCTTGCCAATAAGACCGGAAGCCTTGTCGGAGAGCAGGATCAGCTGATGGGAGATGACCTTGTCGAATGGCATCCGGGAGGTACCTAGAACAGAAAAGAAGAGGCGGTCATTTTGGCCTCTCACTCAGTGATTTCGTTGAAAGTTACCCCTACATGTCCAGGGGTCCAACATAGTATGATTTGTTTCTTACGAGAGTGGAGCAACCGAAGAAATTGTTGTACAGCGGGTACCATTATGTTTTTAAAATTATGGGCTTAAGGGCCTGGAGGGCGCTGAGCGAATCTGAATAAATTACATAACAGTGGCATTGGTTAAAGAATAGAATTCGAGAAATAGCAATTATTATATCTATTATTATTTCTGCCGTAAAAATTGAAATATCTGGGTGAATAGCATGGGAGAGATTTTGGTCAGAAAAGAGAGCAAACACACCCACACTATCTCCTGTTTTAGAGCCGTCAGTAAACACTGAAGTAAATCCACTGTGAACTGTGGAATAAGACAGGAATGATGCCTTTAACAAGGCAGCGAGGTGACTAGATTTAGTAGAGAGGTCAGGACTAGGCAAACGGTGAGCAGGGAGTAGCCGAGATGTATACCTTGTTGTATCGTTTTCAGGAGTTTAATGTGTGATGCGTATGTTAGGTGGTCATCTATAATGAGTCTTAGAAATTTGACTTGTGAAGTTTCAGGAATAGGTGAACCATAAAAGGCTTGGTTTCCGGGAGGAAGATATCAGGTTTTTCGAATCTCTCTTCCCAAATAGTTCTGCTGAGGTTTTAGTAGGTGTAAGATGTAAGCAATAGGAATTACTCCATAGTGAAGTATTTTCAGTAGCTAGTTGAAGTCCCCTTTCAAGAAATTGAAGCCTGGCATCGGCAATATATAGAACCAAGTCATCAACATAGAGATAAATACTGATATTTGCTTGGATAGAACAAATGAATGTCGTTGAATCCGAGAGGAAATAATAATAAACCAACAACACTGCCCTGCCGAACGACTTCATTCAGAGTAAAATGACATATAGAACAGAAGAGCACCAAACCTGGATGGATCTGTCTGACAGAGGGCATTTAATAAAGAGAGGGATCTGTCCTCGGAAACCGAGCGTGTGGAGTTTAATGAGAACCCAGTTCTCCACGTTGTGTCATAAGCCTTTTCAAGGTCAAAAAAACACCGAGAACATTCTTACCAGTTGAGAAGGCTTCCTATATGTTACGATCCAGTTTTAACAAGGGATCCGCGGTAAAACGATTTTTTTGCGCAAACCAAACTAGAGGTTTGAAGAATCCTGGAGACTCTCCAGAACAGGGAAAAGGCGGCCTGAAATCATTTTCTCTATAAACTTACAAGTACGACAGGTTAGCGAAAATTGGTCTTTAGTTCTCCGCCAGCTTTCATCATTCACAGGTTTGGAAATTGGGATATAAAATCTATGGTTCAAATAGAAGGAAAACAGGATTCGATCCAGATTCTGATATACAGATACAACAAAAACGCTGATGAAGAGGGCTGAATATGTTGAAGCATTATGTACGAAATTAAATCGGGGCCAAGGGCACAGCTTTTGTTGTTCGCCAGTACAGTTTGATACTCAGCAAGTTTAAAAAAACGGTTATAGATATGATCTTCCTCTTTCGCTGTTGAAGTCTGGAGGCGCAGTGTTAATTCTCAATTTTTGAAAGACTTCAGGTTAGCTGAAAAATCTCGAGTGGGTAGCAAAACTATAACCTAATGCATCTGCAACATTTGCAAGAGAAGAGATCTTACCGGTTATATCAGGCTCATAATGGAGGACTGTGGGTGAAAAGTTGTTGTAGTGGCGAAATATTCCACACTGAAGAAAGGGGAGTTGTGAAGTTGACAGTCGATGTATAACTTCGAAAGTATTGTTTACACTTTCGGCGATTAATTCGACGAGATCTCGCTTCAGGTATTTTAAAAATAATCATGTTTTGGGGAGGGGATTCGGCTCTTTCTGTATTGCCTGTACAGTTTTTTCTCTCCCTGTTAGCTTGTGCACACTCTTGTGACCACCAAGGGGTTACCGAAGGCCTACCTTCAAAAGATCACGGAATATCAGCATCCGCTGTTGTGATGAAAATTTGTTGGAAGAAGTTAAAAGCATCATCAAAAGTTGGAAAGCCCCTATTGGAGGAAGAAAGTGGTATAGCAGTAACCTGATAAAAAGAACCCCCTCCGCTTGGTCATAATGGCAGTTGGAATTGGGTTTTAACATTGGGTTCGGTGCTAATTCATTTAAAGATATTGAGTAATTGTCACTGCAGTATAAATAATTAATCAAAGCTGGAACAGGTAAAGCGATCCATAAGAGAGCGGGAGCAAAACGAAATATCAATACAGAAAGAAAAGCGTGCATCTAAATGTTCATATGTAAGGGGTCATTTCGTAAGGTATCCCAAGAAAAAGGGTGTTAGAAAATCTACAAGGAACTTAGATGAGGTGATAGAATCACCCCATAAGGGATGGCGAACGTTGAAATTTCTAGTATAACAACCGGAGTAAGGAGCTGCTTAAAAAGATTAGCTAACTGGACATTAGTACACTCACTACTCGGAGTTAAGTAGATCGAGCAGACAATTAAGGTCGAGGACAAGATGAATCAGCTGCACTGATGAAGTCTAGTTTGAAGAGGGACTGAGAATAGGGGACAGATTATGATGACTATACTGCAATCCCTTATCATTTAACCTCTTTCTATATTGGTTGGAGACAATTTATATTTTGACGATTTTAAGAAGTCGCAATGATATAGTCGAGGTTCCTGCAAACATATGTAATTTGGTGTACATAGGTTTATTAGTTGAACAAATTCTTCAAAATTGGAGTATAGCCACGACAATTCCAATGAAGGAAGGTGATAATATTATGCCATTATAAATATTATGAGGATAATCTTTTGAAACAATTGTCCCTATGTGGCTAAGAGTGATGTTGGAAGTGGATTCAGATGGGAAGGAAAACGGCGAGAACTGGGTCTCACGAGAGGACATCAAATCTGGTGGTAAGTGAAATAGACCTAAAACGAGAGTTGGGTTGTACGACGGTCTTGGGGGGGGGGAGTTTTTGTGTATTTGTGAAAGGCTTCGCCATGAAGCGAGAGTAAGTATTGAACCAATTCCATCTTATTGCGTGGACTTGTTTGGTCTTTGGAAGAGCCACCGAAATTATCATGTTTAGGAATACTGTAAAAGCAATATCAGCATCTGGCAAACAAGCAGATTCAGAAATTGGTGGAGAATATTGGAATGTTTCCATGGAGGTAATGTAAGAAGCTAACAAGAAAAGTGTCACTTTTATATAAAGAAATTGAAGTGGCAATATTGGGATCCAATATGATATTAGTTGGGTTACAGACGTCTGACACTAGAGACTTTGTCAGTGAGCCAACAGGTCTGTGATTTTGGAAAACTGAACAATTATGGTTAAGATTGGGAACCTCTGTGTTCCCTTTCATGGCACCAGCAGATTTAGAAGGCTTGGAGATCTTGCGGTGTTTGCTTTGAGCGACTTCTCATTCATCTCTTTTGAAAGCGCAAGAAGTATTTGTGAGAGAGTGGGTCGTCTCATCAGGCTCCATTGGGAACTATGATCCACTTCATCCAATAAGGCATAAAATAATTTAGAGAGTGACGAGGTAGTAAATTCGGATTCAGAAAGAGATGGAATAACCTTGCAATCTATCAGAGTTGTTGTTAGATTGTTCAGTGGCTGTAATTTTTTGAGTACAATCCATTGAGGTCGCTGCTTTTGTCTCAGGATAGACTTATGACGAGATCTTTCCTGAGTTGCATTTTTAATATCTGGGGTCAGTGTGTTTTGCTTTAGAAATTCGGAGGTTTTGTATTCTAGCGAATAATCTTTGGCTTGGTGATTAACCTTTTCTTTGTGCTTAAGAACATCTCTTTCAGGAAATTGGGTAACAGTGGGAGACAGATTATTGGAAACAGATGCAGGCCTCTTACATGAGCTAAGACAGAATGTGTTGGCAGAAAATTCTCTCCAAACTTTGTATTGGATGAGCAAACTTAGTTCCATTGTTGGCTGATTGAAAACTAGTACTCGAAGTAGGGCTGTTGATGACATTTAGAATGCGATATTGGATCAAGGGCTACTTTTTGGATTATTTGAGAAGTCCGTAGAATAGACAATGTAGGTGGGCAGGTTGCAATAATTGCTTGAGCTTCGCTAGAATTTAGGGGAAGGGTTCTACTGGAATGGATTTGTGTCGGTGGATTAAAACATGGGGGCAAGGGGGGGCTGCTGCAAATGTAGCATAAGATTGCCTTTGTCATGTGAGATATTTGTCTTTGAACTGGTGTATGGCATCTCCCCTGCTCAATTTTTGTATGGTACATAACTCCAAAACCTCCTGTTCAAACATGTAAGAGGGACATTTTAAGAGATAAGCATTGTTGGGTCCTCCATAGTTTTTGCAGTGTGTTTTTTTCACAGGGAATGTGAAATTCTTCTCCGCAAACTGGGCAAATGTCACGCTGTTCTATACAGTATTTTCGGGGGATGATCAAACAGTTGTCATTTAAAATAACATCTGGGTCTGGGAATAAAGGTACGAACATTGTAGCTTGTAAATCCTATTTTCGCCATTCAAGGTGGATAAGGGCTACTAAAAGGTCAACAGTAAACGAGGATTTGGGGCATCAGGCGACTCCCGACGAGGGGGAAACCTATAAACGTTTGTAAAGAGAAATCTTTTCTGCTGGATATTTCTTAAAATGACAGCAATATTTTCGTTTTTCTGTTCTAAGAATAAATAGTGCCGTTGGATGAGTTTCCTATTTCATCAGGAGTGGAAATAAGAGGGATGTTTCTGAGAGACGTTAAGGATTACAAGATGGAACTTTGATTTCAGGTAGTTGCTTGAACGAGAAGGGACCCATTTCTCGTTAACGTGACTGGAACACCTTCAACTCCTAAATCTTTTCAATTCATCGTTAAGAATAATTAATGGTTCTTTGCTCAGTAAAAGCTTTGGAGGTAGTGGGTCACAATAAGTAATATATTGGGAATGATGTATCAAGGGGAGCAGCATATGAAGTAAATAATAAGAACGACTAGGAAGGGGGGCACTTTTTCGGGATTGTCCCAACCGTTTGGGCACTTGAGATGTTGGGGGCGTATCAGGCGATGAAACGCTGAGGTTGCGCAGAGGAATTTCAGGTGTAGTAGAAGGAATAAAAGCGTAAACAGCTGCTGGTGTAGGAGTAGGAAGGACCGAGGTGGGGTCAGGTTTGGTACCCGAAAATTAGTTATTGTGCACGTCTTGATTTAACAACGTATTATCCTTGCAAGTCATTTTTCATAGAGTTAAACTAACCGACTTCGTAATCCAACGATTAGAACAAAAATAAAAATAAACAATGAAACATAAGAGTAAATAGACGAGGAGGACCGAAACAGTCGTATATTAATAAGGAAGGGTAATACTTCTCTCCACTGCAGGTCACAAACCAGTAGACTCACCAACTTCCCGGACAACACTCTGTAGGGTAGGCTGTAGATGTGGCCTCGGAAATGCCTCCTGGAACTCCATGTCGGTTTACCCCTCGTTTAAAGTATGAAACCTACTTAACTTTACGCCAGAGCCCGAGATTATACACCAAAGTGCATGGCAGCCTCCTCCTGCGTTTAATTCGAAAGTTCGGGTTCCCTACAATTGGGGCCCAGGTCATAGCGAACAAAAAGACCCAGTTTTAAGACTGTACATCAAAGTGAAGAGAGTGTAGTGGACACAACACGCATTGTGGGTTCAATAATCGGCAAGCCCAAGGGGCTGACGGATAAAAAGGAAAGATATTTCCCTTCAAGAGGAAAGTACCTATAAAGTATAAAATACTTAAAACCTAAAGGGAATGATTGGGTGGGAATTAAAAAAAAAGTAGAGATGGATAGAAACTGTGATGGAGGAGGAGGATTGAAAGATATAGACAGTATGAAAAACTAGTGAACTAAAAAAAATTTAGATTAAAAATTTCGCATGTGACAAATGACCATACATGCCGGGCTGGGAGGGAGCACGAAATCCACAAGAAATTGGTTCTTTATTATGCAGGTACATATAAGCCCAAGAGTATACACACCGAACGAAATCAATATAATATAATATATATAATAATATATATATATAATCATATAAAATAAATTACAATTTCGGGAATATATATATATATATATAATATATATATATATATATAATATATGATATATATTATATATATTAATACTTATATAATGATATAAATAATATAATAATACAATATATTTATATAAGATAATTATTATATATATTATAATAATATAAATATATATACTTAAGTCTATAAAATATATTTATATATAAATAATATAATTAATATAATAGTATATATATATATTATAATATATATATATAATATTATAATATATATATACGATATATATATATATATATATATATATATACTATTATATATAATTTATATATATATATATACTATAATATATATTATTATTGATTTATATATATATATATTAATATATGTTCTCGCTAGAATTCTAATATTTATATTTAATGTTTATATTTATATATATAATAATATTATATAATTATAATATTATATACATAATAATATATATATATATATATATATATATATAAGTATATTTATTTATATATATATTAATATAGATAGATTATATTATATATAATATATATATATATATTATATATATATATATATATATAGTATATATTTATTATATATATAAATATATAATAATTATATAATATAATATATATATAGTATATATTATATAATATATATATATAATATATATATATATAATATTATATATATATAAATATATAATATTAATATATAATATATTATAATATATAATATATATAATATTATATATATATATATATATATATATAATATTATATATATAGATATATATATATAATATATATATAATATAATATTATACTATATATATAATATATTGGGCTGATGTCGTCGGAGTTGGACCGCACTAAAACTCAGGGAAAGAGGTAAGAAATAAAGAGAAGAACTAGAGAAGACACTAAAGAGGAAGCCGAAATCCTGAACAGACTATTTAAAGAAAGTCCTAAAGGTTTCTTTGTCTAAGGATGCTCTGCGTGTGTTGAGGCCAGAAAATTATTTAGAAATAAGAAATAAATTTGTCAAAACCAACAAAAAGTAAAATTTATTGAATCAAAAATTTAAAATTAAAATCAAATATTAAAAAAGATTAGTAATTTTTTTATCGGACCAGAGAGAAGCACAAAATTTAATACAGTCTTTTAAAATATGAACCATTTTATGAAAATATAGAAAAATAAATCATTGTCCGAATTATTTAGCTGAGACGCAAAATTCTCATCCGTTCTTTGGACATAAATGAGAATAACATAATTTATGGACTTAAATAATAAAGAAGCTGTTGAAGTAATTTTCGGTCTATTTGTGAGGTTTTTCGCGCAGTAGCGAATAATGAAGACTAATCTTGCAAGTAATTGAAGGCTGGAACCCTCTTCTGCCAATTTCACACTTCCCATGAACGGTCGCAGGAGTATATATTATACATACATTCTGCGATTGAAACCACCCTGCAATCATGCGGGACACGGTGTTTTTGATAATAATAAATATATAATATATATTAGTATAAATATATATATATAAATATATATAGATATTATATAGTAATATATATATATTAATAATTAAAATATATACTATATAATTATATTATATATATTATATATATAAATATATATATATATAATATAAAAATATATATATATATAGTATAATATATATATATATATATATTTATTATACATTACAGTATGATACGGTGAAAAATATGATTAAAGACTAACCTTAGTTTGATAGAAAAACTATTATTGAATGGAGATTAGGACAGTACTTTTTATCCTGTTTTTTTTTAATAAAAGTTCACATCTCACCGACAATACCCTATTATAAGAAGAGGAACTGCTCTAGGTTCTAGACGAGGAACCGAATCGTAGTCCCCTTGCCTCGTGACTCTGTCGGCCTATCGATTGAGTCACGAGGCCTTCGGCTAAAGTGTTCAATATAAAAGCAAAATAATAAAGGAAGATAAGAAACCGTTGTCAATTAAAATTAGTGTGAATTAATGATTGTATTCAACGAAACACCGTTTGATCTACTGATTTTTTGAAGAGTAACATGGATAATCCTATTTCACATTTGGTTATTTTTTGACATTCTCTAAATAAAGTTCATTAGAATCTCTCAAAAGTGCAAATAATTTAAATTATTTACAAAAATTAGGAGCAATCATAATCCGAAAAGAAAGAATTTTGATCATGTGTACAAATCAATAAAATTTCCTTAAATTGGAAAAATTATGTTTTCAATTCCTAATTGTTTGATTAAATGAATTATTGATTATAGCAGTTAAATCTGGCATCGGAGAGTTGGACATACAAAGAAGAGTTTATTTGGAAAGAAATATTAATCGAGCTCATCTTAGTAGGGGTAAGCACGGAGTTTTGTATGTTTAGTTAGGAAACACATTCATTGCCCACCCAGCAATGCTATAAATAGACTGATACAGCTTTTTTGGAGATAGTGAGATTGAATATAGTTGGTTAAAGCGGTGGAGATAGAATGAAAATCCCGGAACTCCACCCCATGCTTGAGTGTATCCATCATATATTTTTAGCTCCCTGAAAAGAGCAATTAGAGGGAATAATTTGAAAAGCTGTATGTTCCTCTGAAACATTATCTTACATGCCTCATTAGGAAAATCGAAAGAAAGAAATACATCAAAGAAATTAAAAGTCGAGGAAGTTTATAGTTCTATGGTTTGACAATGTTATAGCAATATAGCAACATAGCTTCTAGTAGAGGGAGAGGTAAACTGAGTTCTATGTGGCATTTTAAATTCCTCATTAAAAATAAATAAAGCAAGAATGATTGAATAGACAAGGGCCATTTTTCCAGTGCCAGTTATCTCATATAGACTTAAACTTTTTCAAATTGAAAAAAGAAATGCCAGGTGAAATCGTTGGCATAACAATGAGCAAATTTGTAGCGGCTAATAAAGGTTATTGAGGAAGAGATGAAAGATTTTAAGATGTAAATAAAAACGATACTATTCTATAGTTTAAAGTTTAATCATTAAAATAGAACACAGTTGCTAGAGGAAAGTCAGGAAAAAATCAAGACCTCATTTTTGATTATTATGAGAGTATGAGAGATTTCTATTTGTCCATCACCATAGCAAAGGATACACAAAAATTTCGATGAGCAAAGGACCAAATAATAAAAGAAAGGATAAACAGTTCTTTTTGCTGAAAAGATTATATTTTTAGATTGAGGATTGAAAACTTTGATAAAACAGAATTTCAAATAAGTGGAACGATTGTACAAAATTTAATATGCTCTTCTTTTCTTCCAGTTCAGATTAAAAATGACTCTCATCCATCAGAAGATAAATTGAAGATCGCATGAGTAAGAAAAGGGGTTTACCAAGGGGCAGACTCAGATTTCTTGAGTGTCAAACCACCATGCCTAGCTAGCTATTAGATGAAGGGAACCATGCCTATAAGATACATTATCAAATTAGACATAAATATGTGATGGTGAAAAATCATCATCAATTGAACCAAATAAAATAGGATTTAAACATATTCAAAGCGTATGGGAAGGATATAGAAAATTATAATAAAATATATATATATATATATATTTATATTTATATATATATATATATTATTATACTATTTATAATACTTAGGTAGTTTCTTTATACAATTTTATTCATTTTTTAGTATTATAAAACCCATATTTTTTTATTATTTAATTTTTTATTTTTTATTATTTAAATACATTATAATTATATATATATTATATATATTATAATTTTATAACTATATATTATATTAGTTATATTTATATATATAGGCAGGTATTTATAAGCAGTTGATCGTGAGCGAAATCATAATTATGTAATCGTTTTTTTATATTTAGGATAATCTAATAAAATTTTGGGTTATTAACCAACTAACCTAATAATAACACTACTTACACTAAACTTACCTACAACTTACCTATAATTAATGCTACTCAATATTGAAGAGCGCATAACGTAAATAATCCATATATTATCATATGAAATATATAATGTAAATAATATATTCCAATTATGATAAGCGTCACCATATGTATAAAAGGAAATAAGAGTGTATAAATTATAGCTGAAGGTTAATTAGGCTTCTATGCCAGGACAGAGATATTCTTCTATTCTCTTATGTTTATAATTTAGGGAAAATATTAAATTGGGTAACACCCTTAACACTAATTAACTACCTACCTAAACTACTTAACCTAAATTATAAACTCGAAAATAGCCATTATAATGTCTCTATATTAAATATACACTATATTAATATAGTATATATTATTATATATATTATATATATAATACTTATATATTATTAATAATTACAAACTCTATATATAAAATATAAATATATATATATTTATATTATATTTATATTAATAAATTATAATAAAAAAATAATGAAACATCCCATTTTCATATGAGTTAATTGATGCAGGGATATAATAAATATACTAATGGATGAACAACAAAAAATATTATCATAGTTGTCAATTCCGAAATGTCAGACAAAATAAAAAACTCATATTTAGAAACCAGCTTAAACATATTATTATATTAATTATATTATATAATATATTTATTTTCAATATTTAAATATATATAAAATATATAAATATATATAAAAAATATAGATATATATATCATATATATATATTATATTATATTATATTATATATAGTAATATATATATATATTATTACTATATAAATTATTATTATAAGTAATATATCTTATATATATTATATATATATATAATTATATTATATTATAATTATATAATCTATATATATAATTATATATATTTATAGACAAGAAGTGGTTAATAGCTCCGGGAAATCACTAAAAGAAAATACTGACAAACCTTACCTATGATGTGTCATGGAAAATTCAAATGCAATTCGCGACCTCTAAAATCTCGATTTTGACCTGATTTATCTTATATTTTCCCAACCATTTAAATCACTGAAAGATTTTTTTATTTAACCTTAAAAAAAAAATTTATTTACCCCCTTTGCATGATATATTGAATATATTTTAATAATATATATATATATAATATATATATATTATATATTATTAATATAATATAATATATATCATATATATTATATATATTATATATTTCTTATATATATTATTACTATATTATATATTAGTATATAATATATTACTCTATATAAATATATTATTATGTATATTATATTATATATTATTATATATCTTAAATATTCAATTTTATAAATTTATTTATATATAATATATATATATATATATATATATATATTTAATTATATATACTATATATATATATAATAGTTATAATCTATATCTATTATTATTATATATATAATAATATATATACGTATATTTATTATTTAATATATCTATAATATTATATAATTTATAATATATTTTATACTATATTTATTTATAATTATTACTATTATTATAATATTATATATATATATATATAATATTATAGTATATATTATATATATATATAGAATAAATATATATATACTATATATATATTTTATACAGAATATAATTATATATATATATAATATATCAATATTTACTATTATTATATATATAATTATATATAGTATTTTATATAATTATATTAATATATTTAACAGTGTATATATAATTTAATATATATATATATTATATTATATATTTATATATTTTATATATATATATATATATTCTAATATATTATTTATATATTATATATATTATATATTACTGTATTTATTATATATAATTAATATATTATATCTATAATATATATTATATATATAGATATTATATAATATTTTGTTATATTTATATAAATATATTATATTATGATGCACCAGATGTCATTTTTTTCGCATCGGCGGAATGCGGATGTTTTAATATATATATATATATATATTATATATCATTATATATTAAATATATTATATATATATATACATATATATATATAATTATAATATTATATAAAATATTTAATATAATATATATATATATAATATTATATTTATCTATAAATATATATATATTATATATTTTATAATATATCTATATAATATAATATAAATAATATATATTATATATAAATATAATATATAAATATAATTAATTATATTAATTTAATTATTTTATTATTATATTAATTCTATTATTTATTTTAACTTAATTTAATTTATATATATTTCATTTATTACATTCTATTTATATATTTACATGTGCGAGACGGGACCCAACTCAAATGCACACCCCACCAACCTCTTTCCCCTTCCGACCTTCATGAAAGATTTACACTATATATACTTTTGACTAGTATTGTAATTCAAACTATAGTGAAGTTTGTGCTCTGAGAAACTATCTTTTCCTTTTTCTGCTGAGATGTTCTCTTTTCATTATATATTCAGCTCTTGCTCAATACCTCTCACTTGGGACACTGTTGCGGTAGGCAGGCCAAATATTTCTTGTTAAGTTTACTTAACGAGACTTAAATTTTGCTTAACTCTTCTCAGAACGATAAGATTATCTAGCATTTTACTTTTGATAGTGTCATATCTTTTGCACTACTTTTGGTAATGCAGTTGTTTCTCACTATGGACTGTAGAAATTCTGCCAGTAATCGTTATTGATTACTTGCTCAGAAGTTTGTTATCTTAGATTTTCGTTTTTTCTTATTTAATGATGTCTGCAAATTAATGATTATTTCGATTGAGTTTTGCATTACTGGCAAACACAAGTGACATTATTTTGTACCTTCTAATATTGTGTTAAATAAATAATTTGCCTTTCTAACGATTAAGTAAGTGCCAATATGTATAGTATTAGTTTCACAAATCTAAGCGATTTTTGGTGGAGTTTCTGACTTTAATTCTTTTTAAAATCTGTCATTCATTCATTGTTTTGAAGATGGGGTGTAATCATTCCTAGCGTTAGATAATGGTTTACTGGAGACAAAGCTTTACCCAATTTTTATCATCTCCTATCTATGTGACTCTGTGACTCAATATTATTATTGATTATTGATCCGAAGATATGATCTTCATTACACGGTAGGTTGATTATTCTTGCTTTAAAGTTTGCTTCAATTATTTAAGTATTTTTTGTTATAACATTCTTTATCAAATTCACATAAATATCGCACAACGCAGGCAAACGGATGCGATCTTAATTTGTCGCCGTTGATCGCGGTTGCGATTACCTGAATCAAAATAAATAATAATAAAATGAATTATTATTGATTATTATATATATGTAATTATTAATTGTTGATGTTTAATCATTATTTAAATCATTATTAATTATATTAATGTACTATCTTTAGGTTATTTTTCAAACCATGTTACTCAGTGCAAAAAATTTATTTTCCTCTTCGAGTTAGGAACCATAGCAAACGCTGTAGAAAAGTTAATATATTTGATAGTGATCTAGATGTGCTTAAAGTTAAAATTAAGCATCTACAAAAACAGAAAAGGTTCTTTAGAATAATATGTGTAAAGCTGAGTATAAAGCTCAGCTGTATTTTAATTTTAATTTATTTCATATTGTTTGTTTGTTTGCTTTTATTATTTTATGTTGTACTTAATAGAGGAAATAAAGAAAATAAAGACTAAAGTCTACCTATCTCTGTTATCATTCTTATTAATAGATAGATTTATTTTGTTAGTTTCCATCTATCTATCTATCTATCTATCTATCTATCTATCTATCTATCTATCTATCTATTTATCTATCTATCTATCTATCTATCTATCTATCTATCTATCTATCTATCTATCTATCTATCTATCTATCTATCTATCTATCTATCTATCTATCTATCTATCTATCTATCTTTCTATCTATCTACATATCTATCTATCTATCCTCTTCCTCTATTTTTCCGTCAATTATTTTTATCTACCTATTTTTTCATCTGTTTTTTTTTTTTAAATTCACTTTTTTCCCATATTTTGTAAAGATGAAATTTCTTTCTATAGAACTCATATGCATTTATGAGAAAAAAGATGGTCCTTCCTTCTTCTTCGTTCGTTCAATAGTTCCAATACACAACCAATCATTTTCCTTATATATATATATATTATATATATATATCATATATATATCAATATATATATATTATATATATATATATATATATATATATATATATATATATATATATATATATATATATATATATATATATATATATTTTGGTTGGTTATTATATATAGCAAGAGGATATTTATATTTATATATATATATAGCTATATATAGATATATATATAAGGTTTTATATTTATAAATGATTTGGAAGAAAGGTCTCTATATATATATTAAGTAGTTTGAATATATATATATATATATTATATATATATATATATATATATATATATATATATATATATATATATATATAGATAGAGAGATAGATAGATAGATAGATAGATAGAGAGAGAGAGAGAGAGAGAGAGAGAGAGAGAGAGAGAGAGAGAGAGAGAGAGAGAGAGAGAGAGAGAGAGAGAGAGAGAGAGAGACTGTGTAGTGACTGAGTGTGGGAAAAGTTGTGTGCTTCAATTTCCTTCTATTTAAATAGTTTGTTTTTAGCAAAAAAAGAGAAGGAATTGAGGAATGGCTACACTATATTAACTTTAACTATCTCACTTTCATATCAGCTATACTTGAAATCACTTTGTTCCTGTTTATTTGAAGATTGTTATAACATAGGATTCGTAAATTGTAGAAGTTCAAAATAGGAAAAACCTGAATCCCATAAGCTTGAATTAGTCACCTTGCCAAAACAAATCCATGACTGCCTAGCTAGTTGTGACTTAATCAAGAGGTTCTTTAACACCTATAATATACCTGCTTATTTGCTTAATTCTTGTTACTCCCGTAAGGGCATAGAGCTTAAGGTATGATAATCCATCTCGTTCTGTTGACGACCACCTCCTTGATCACCCCATTCATTTACTTCCGAATCTCTTCATATCTTTCATTAAAGTTCTTCCCCATACAATGGATGGCACTCCTCTTCTAATACTACCCTGTAGTTTTCAGTCCAATGCACACGTTGCCAGATGATCCTGCTGCCTTCCCAAAATATGCTCCACTCGTTCCCTCTCCTATTTCTCCCAATTTTCTCTCAATTTCTGCCGCAATGCTTGGTTCTTCAAACAATCTCATTTGAATGACTTCTCTCTATGCCTCAGGTCATCCCACTCTTAACGAGAATATTAGCAATGGGATGATCTGAGGCATTGACTTCTATCTATCTCCTAATATTCTCATTAGCAACTTATCAGTTAAAAAAATGCACTTCATTAATACCATACCTGTCGTCATTTTCTAAAAATAAAAAGAAAATTAAAACAATGAAGCCGATTTGGCCTTACTGTATAAATGTTCTTACCTTTCTCATTTTCTTTATATCCCCTTCTGCTTCTTCTTTATTTTTATTACTTTTCCCACTTATATTTAATCTTCTACTTAAATTTAATACTTTAAATTATGTCAAAATTGAAATAAAAAATGATTCCTTTAAGGTATAAATTAGTTGGAAAAAACCCGGGGTTGGACCAAATAGCCCAGCCCAGTGGGTCTTTTTGGGCTTTTTTTGGGCTTTTTTAAAATATCTGTTTTTGAGGAAAAAATAAAATGATCAATAATTGAATGTGTCTTTTGTAATGTCATTTCTGTATTATTTGAAAAATAAATTAATAAATTGGTATAAAATTTACAAATTAAACATATAATTTGGTAACAGACATTGTCTAATTCCCACTGCTGAATGAATGTCAATGCCTAATTGGTGAAACTTGTAAAGGTAAATGGTATTGCCATTGTTACAGGTTATTGATAGTAATGGCATGACAGGACCATCTTAAGTAAAGTAATTAAGTAATATATTATCTCTTAATTACTAATTAGATAATATATTATCTATAACACTAATTCTTGGAGTCTTGTGCCAACATTTCTCTTCTAAATGAAGTTTGTTATATATATATATATATATATATATATATATATATATATTATATATATATATATATTATATATATGGTATATATATATATATATATATATATATATTATATTAATATATATATTAATATATAGTTATTAGAAAGAAAGATATATATATACAGATCCCATCATTAACAACATTTTTAACTCCTCACCTTTTTTCGAAAAATTAAAACCAAAACTTTTGTGATAATTTTAAATTTATTTTATGTATTTTTATTATATTTAATATAGTTTATATAACATAGCAGCTGAAAGAGGGCCAAGATTGGTCGATATATTTTACTAATATTCTTTAATAAATTTCTTGATATATTTGATATTAAACTTACAACCTTTTATTAAAAGAGTATTGATTTTCTTCTATTTATATAAGGATTTCATAAGTAATATTTTAACTAAGGCATTACAATCTATTATTACTACTGACGTCTTATGTTTATATAGTTAACATTATTATATATATATATATATATATATATATAGTTAGTATATATATATATATATATATATATGTTATTATATATATATATATATAGTTACATATATATATATATATATATATATATATATATATATTTATATATATATATATATATATATATATATATATATATATATATATATATATATATATATATATATATATATATATATATATATATACTTTATATATATATATATATATATATATATATATATATATATATATATATATATATTATATTATTACATATATATTTATATATATATATATATATATATATATATATATATATATATAATATATATATATTTTATATATATTTATATATATATATATATATATATCGTTTTTGACTCCCTTCATAGGAACTTTTTGAAAAGTACTCCCAGATATGTTACTAGGGATAGTGGAACCTTTGTGCTGAAACTTTAATAAAAATAATTTGTAACGCATTAAAAAAATAAAGTTATTTGTTTAAAGAAAAAGAAAAATGTTCTTCCCAGCTAATTTGAGTTGTTATTTGTACCTGGCTTTTATGAAGACGAGGTCTATAGCATTTTGACCTTTCAAATTATTGTTTGTATTATGTCTTATATATCTGAAATTGAGATGTTTAGGACAGAAGGGCCATCATACAAGACAATACATATCTTTATTGATTTATTATGGGTCATACTGTTGAATCGTTTGGACTATTCATATCGAGTATGAATTCCCCATGCAAATTTCCCCTGTACCACAGGGTAATTATGGGAGGGAGAGCGGAGATCCGAGGCTAATCCTCTTGCGAACTTAAAACGGTCTGTGCTAAAAAAGAGTTTTTGAACTGCTGGTAAAGCAATATTTGGAAAAGAAATTAATTAAAAAGTATCTCTGATCTAGACTATTTTATTTTCAACATTTAGGTCAGCTCTTTGAAGAACATAATGAAAATGAGTCTGAACTTTTTTCTGGCAAAAGATTATTCTGAATACCTTAGTGGACTAATGAATTACAGGTAAAAGTTAAAACTTTTATCAGCCCATATGTTCGAAGAGTCACTGGTGTCACAGTTGTGTCCAGATAAATGGTGGAATATCATGGATATTAAATTGAAAAAATGTACTGATAAAGAAAAGTTACCAGGTGGGTTTTGCCAGTTTTTGCCACCCTTACATTCATGCCCTGATTGTTCTGGATCAATTGAAAGAATTTTCTCTACTTTTGGTCTTGTTTGGTTAAAAGTTCGAATTAAGGACTTGGTCAGAAAAGATCAAAAACTTGTAAGGATATATAAATATCTAAAACAGGTTAGAGAGCCAGATAGTTACTAATGTGATATAAAATTGGAAAATGTGGTTCATTCACCGACTTAATTCAATCCAATGTTACAAAGTAGTTTTATACTTTATTGCATACTATATAAATTTATAAAATAATGGAAATTCAAAATATATTCAAGTAAATTTATAACCAAAAAGGAAAGAATTTTTACTTTTTTATTTACTGAGAAGTTTATATAGTAATTTTAATAATGGAATATAGTTATTATCTTGCAGTCAATAAATTTTTAAGATACATTCATTTGTACTTTTGTATTAAATTTTAAAAATTTATTTTTCCATTCTCATTTATTTCAAATAATTTAAAAAGGTATATCAGTGAAAATCTTGCATAAAATGCAACTAGGCTCCCTAATAATGAAACGTAATATAGTTGTTATTATTGCATATTACTAATTTTTAAAAATATCTTTCAAACTGTTGAAAATAATAGCTAAAATTTAAAAAATAATAAAAAAAAAACACTTGTAGTAGCTGGACTTTTTTTGGTATCATTAGGTGGGATCTTTTGTTTTTTGTTGGGGTGATTTTTTGGGGTGGGTTTTTTAATGCCAACCCTGATTTGACCTAAGCTTATACAGCATCAAAAAAAAATTGAAATGTGCAATCTATAGATAAACAGTCAGTTATAAAATAGTAGTACTGGTATATATATATATATATATATATATATATATATATATATATATATATATATATATATAATATATTATTTATATATATTTATATATATATATATATATATATTATATATATTATATTATATTATATAATATATATATATATAAGTATGTATGTGTGCTTGAGTGCTCAGAAAGTGCAAAGTTTTGAGAGAGGGAAAAAGTGATAGAGAAAGTCTTGTAGGACAAATTTTAAAAAATTGGAGAAAATTTCTCGAATTTGAAAGGCGAAGTAGAAGGATAGATTTAAAATCTAAAATGAATAAAGTTGGAGAAGATCTCTAAAAGGTATTCGTATAGCAACGGTTCCTCAGATGAGATAAAGTGATTTATCGATACTTCGTCCCTTGTTTTTTATGAAGTGAAGAGTTTAGGTGATACTTTTCCCCATATTACCTCTTCACGAAGATTATTTCTATTCTCATTCTGTCCTTCCACACACCTTTTCGCATTTCTTCTTCTTCTTCTTCTTCTTCTTCTTCTTCTTCTTCTTCTTCTTCTTCTTCTTCTTCTTCTTCTTCTTCTTCTTCTTCTTCTTCTTCTTCTTCTTCTTCTTCTTCTTCTTTTCCTACTTTATCTTCTTATTTTCGATTTTGAGTGTGCGAAGTTTATACTTTTTACCACCACCTTTGATTTAATAGGCAATGATTTCGAAAGGACAATATAAAATACCCAAATAACCCAAAATAATAATTACCGCAAAGATACTAAATTGCAAAAATATATATATATATATATATATATATATATATATATATATATATATATATATATATATATAATATATAATATATATATATATAATATATATTATTATATATATATTATTATATAATCGAATTTGCTTTTAACCTACGAAAAAATGGGGGAGATATTGAGCGAATAAAAGGGGTAACAAGCAGCCCCCCTCCCTCTCTCTCTAATTTTTATTCCCCCTCTCTTCTTATAAACGTAGTTAAGGAGTAAATCGACTTCTGTTTGTTGTATATACAATCCGCGTATAGGTACGGCCCTCCTACAGGATAGCATACACAAACAAACACCAAATAAGGATACAGCGAATGCCGTGGTACAAAAAAAATGATGTAATTTAATTGCGATTGTAATTTTGTAGTGTGAAAAGTTCCTCCACAGCCCCCATCATCGGGAGGGGGGGGTATACATACGCATGTACATTAAGCATCTACACATGTATGTATATCGCCGCACCCCCCTCGATAACGGTCCCCCTCCTAGAATAAAAGGAATAATTCTAGAAGTTCCTTCAGTAGGAAAAAAGAGGTTATAGCCATACGAAGGTTAAAAGAGATGGGACAGTATGTGTTTATGTATCTCTATTAGATGAGACTTGAGACAAGTTTCATCTAAAAGCTACTTTAATATTGACAGCAGGAGAATGTTTGTTTTTTCACAAATACAATTCTCTAAGCTCGTGTGTAAAAAATCAAGGGATGGAGTACTCACCTGAGTTCTTCACCTACACAATGACGTACTTACGGAACTCGAATTACTAAACAAGCAAGCACAATTATAATAAATCACCATTATTTACAACATGCAATTAGAAATTACACATAAATGCACTAAATTAATAAAAGATTGAAAAATGTAATTAGGCCTCTGCTTCAAATGAGATTGAAGAGACAAAGGCAAAACACAAACACAGCACTAAAACAAGGATAGACCGTGTAAGCAGCGAATGCGATCAGTAAAAAGACCAGCATGCGACTAAAAACAGAGGAGAATAAAGGGTGTGCCATTGGGCATTCGTTGCTAAAGATGTTGCAATCTTGGAATAAGGTGCGATGACCTCAATCTCGGACGTGAGAGAATGGGCATTTTAAACAAATCCTGATTACAAAAGTACCTCCTTTATTGTGAAAGGGAAATTCTTTAACTTTATAACTACCTCATTCTGAAACAAGGAGGCTCGAAACTATAGTGCAGAAAAAATAAGAAAAATAATAATAATAATAAAAAAAACAATGGTCGATATTTGAAAAATCGTCGACATTAAGCTCCCACCGAAGAGAAGGGAAAAAAAAGGTTTATTGAAGACTATGTTTTTGGTATTGCAATAAAAGAGAAAAATATGAAGGCCTCCATTCTTCCAGGAGATATGGATGACAAAAAAAAAATGGTTTACTTAAGATACAACCCCTGTAACCTCAACCCATTAAAGTCTCAGTCGCGTTTGTAGGACGCTCTAAATTCTCAAATGATGAATAGCATACAAGATACTGAATACTCCGTTTCCATCGTGCTAATCCAACCCTTTGAATTGTTTGGATAGTAGACCATTCAAAGAATAACAATTGTTTAGCTCAACCAACAATAAATACCCCCCTTCGAAGGGGACGTGGTCTCTGGGAACGCCCCTTCGACTCCCCGAAAAGAAAGGGATGGTTGAGTATGAAAAAAGAGATTGTCATTCCTTCATATTCAAGGGAAATATATAAAAGGGGTTATCAC
Organism: Trachelipus rathkii; assembly: GCA_015478945.1. Taxonomy (NCBI): domain Eukaryota; kingdom Metazoa; phylum Arthropoda; class Malacostraca; order Isopoda; family Trachelipodidae; genus Trachelipus; species Trachelipus rathkii. The sequence continues at coordinate 80,469 of JABUQX010011037.1, forward strand.
CTCTTTAAAGTCCCAGGAATTTCTCTATACGACGTAATCATATCGCGTCATACGCCCATCCAAACGTCTAGGGAAACGTGACTAACAAGAAGGGGTTTTAGGATAATTCAGTTCTTAAAGTGAGATATGATAAAAAAAAATGAACGTCCTACAATTGCCCTGAAAGCTTCGAAAGGTTTGTAGGCTATAGCGAGCTTAAAATATTAGGTTTGTACCATGTTTAACGCAAATGTCATCCAACTCCCCCCGAGTACAAAGAAGCCAAGATAAAAGTTCTACAGTTGTGTCTATGGAGCACAAGATAAAAGACGTTACTGCGCAGTGTACGTAATGTCTAATTGTAGAACATTTGTATGTTATGTCAAAGGACACAAAAAAAAAAAAAAAAAATGTTTCGACTATTCTTCATCTGAAAGAATAGCCTTAATGCGTTGTTTCGCTAGAATGTGAGCTTGACGTGTAGTTCTCTTCGGTTGGGAACCCAATGTCGAGGTAGGTTCCTCTAAAGAGGACGCGTCATCTAAATTAAAAATATTAGAATGGATTTCTAAAGGGTATAGATGCACTATAGCTCGAGTGATCTCCCCATTCTTTGTATTTAATGAAACTGATCGGACGTACCCATCAGGAGAAGTGTGAAGGGTTTTTACTAAGCCTAATTTCCAATTTCAAACGAGGACCATCATCCTCCACCAAGACTACATCACCGATAGCAATGTTAGGATGGCCAGAAACATTCCAAGATTGCTTAAGATTAAGTAAATAGTCCTTACTCCATGCACACTGGAAATTGGAAATAAGCGAAAGCGTGTACCGATACCTTTTATTTAATTTAACCGGGTCCCGGTAAGTAGTGTCCGACTCTAAAAGCTCTTCTGGAATAGGAAGAGGGTTAAATTTATAACCCACAAGTGGGTGTGAGGGTGTGAGAGGCTCCTTGCAATAAAGCTCGTCTCCCACAAAAGTGATATTTTCCCGGAATGACTCTAAAGTTGTTTTTTCCGCTTCGATGAATCGTTCATTTGGTAGGATGTCAATGTGTGATAGAGACCACAGTCGGTCTAAATCCTCAGTGGGGAATGAAGCTTCCTCTCCTTCTTCTTCTTCGGGTGCACTGGAAGGAAACTGCTGTTTCTCCACCTCCTCTTCATTGCTAAGTTCGGACGGAAGATGTTCCGCTCCGATTTCTTCTTCGCTTATAGTGGAAGGAAACTGTTCCGCTCCGATTTCTTCTTCGCTTATTGTGGAGGAGGGGTGGTGCTCCTTGTTGAAGGGGATTGTTTCGGGTCTAAAATCGTCATAGAGACGAACTTCGGCCCGATACGTTGAAACGACCGAAACCTGTGACTCAGAATTGCTGGAAACAAAGGGTAATTCCCCCCAAATTAATTTTCCAACGTTGGTAACCATCAGGTTGATTCCGCGGAAAGTCTCATATGACTTCAAAAATCGGGGAAGAGCGTCAGAGCCAAGAAGAATCCCTATATCTGTCACGGTATTTCCAGTGGGATAAGGGTTGGCTAATTTGACATGATGTCTACGTAGCATCCTTGTTGTCTTGACCAATCCAGGGATATGAATATCTGTGGGAAGGTGATCAACAACGATAGCAGAGATGGGAATGGTGCCATCTTCCGTCTTAATTTTTAAAGTCACGACATCACGCAACATGGCGGGGCCATTTTGATTGATGCCGTTAATAGCTATACGAATTTTGGAGTGAGGAACACATTGCAATGCTTTCACCACCGAGCGAGATACGAGACTGCGTTGCGAGGCTTGATCATAAAGCGCTCTTACAAGTATAGTCTTGTCTCCTTTATAAACAGATAAGTCTGCTAATGGTAAAGCAACTCCTCTATTTGCTGAGAGGAGTGTTGTCACATTATTCAAAGTCTCCTGAGGAGGAGACGTGGGTTGTGTCTGTGGGGAAACGTTTGCCCTCTGGCTTTGGTTTCCATTTTGACGACAGAACACTACATGATGATCTGTTGCCTGACACTTAAAACAAGGCCTTTGGTTTTTGCAATCGGAGGCGGTGTGGTTCTGAGCCAAACACCTTTCACACCAACCTTGGGCCTTAACAACCTGTTGTCTCAATTCTGGTGTCGGAAGCAAGACACACTCCGAAGGATAATGCGGTCCTTTACAAAATCTACATATTATGACTTTATCTCCACTGGTGGGGGCCGCATTTTGAGCAGGTGGTTTCGTAGAGTGGGATTTTGTTCCCGTAGTAGTCAAAATTGTTGAAGCCTTTGGTTGGGCTCCTGTGGACATCTGTTTGTTTGTTGGTGATTGTTGTGAAGTGTTACTTCCTTTAGATGATTCCCTGGTCTCCTTAGCTTCTTTGGTTTCGGAAGAAATTTGTCTAGATGCTTCCAAAAAAGAGAGGGCTTGATCTACCATCTCCACGAGAAAGTCTAGAGTCCAATTTTCTTTGGCCTTGCCCCAGGGTACTTTGTCCTTTATCTCCTGGGGTATTTTCTGAGCTAGGAGGGAACCTAGAATGATTGAGCAACTCTTACAATCACCCACCATCTCCTTATTCTTAAGGGATTCTACATAGCAGAACAAATCTGCTTTAAACCTATACAGGTTCTCATAATTATATTCAGGAGGAGACAGTCCACATAATTTCAAAATTAGCGTCTCAATGACCTTAGCTTTGTTACCAAAGTCATTTTTGAGCTGCTTCAGAACAATCTGGTAGTTCTCTCCGACCCGTGAGTATCCGGAAACAAGTTTCAAGGCATTACCCCTTAAGCAGTCGAAAAGAAGTTCCAATTTAATATTGTCCTTATAACCGTGACCTTCCGCTATTGACTCGAATGCCTCTATAAATGATTGAAATTCAATTAAATTTCCATCAAATAGTGGTAGCTTTTTAGTAGGAGGCCTAAAAAGACCGAAGTTATGGTTGTTCCTAGAGCAACAAGAATTCCTCGTTGAGGAAGAAGTACATGAACCTTTATTAGATTTTTTCATAGAGTTCAGATATTCATCAGCACGATTTATTTGTTCTCTGATCATCCTTTGAATTTTAAAACATTCGGTATCGTCTGCAATGAATAATGAACCGTTCAAGGAGTCTTGAATGATCTTGTCACTCTCGTCAAGTTTTAAACTGATGTCGTTTAATAATTGACTAAGTGTGAGAATAGACGCTGAAGAGGCCTCGGGAGCTGATAATAAATCTTCAAGTTCGGTAGAGGCAAGACTGAGACGAGCCCTCTGAGATAAACGAACTCTTTTCGAGTCCCTGAGCTCTTTTGTGTCCGTCGAATCCACATTATTCAAATCAGATATGTTCTCAACAGTGCTGTTGCTACCTAACTCTGATGTAGACTCCGGGATAGACAGAAGGTCTGTTGCCGTCGTCGTTTTTCTTTTGGTATTTTCGTTCCGAATGGACCCTTCCTCTTTCGATGCCCCTGAATTGGAAATTCTCATGGGACTAGGTCCTTTTGCTCCCTTCGACCTTGTCATAATATTATATTTTAATTAAAATACCAAAAGGAAAGGTATATACAAAATATTAAAGCACGTCCACCAAAGTAAACTGCGTTTTATGTCTGTCTGTCTACTGTAAGCCAGCCAATACAGACAAACACAAAAGAAGAAAAAATATATATAAAAAAATAGAGAAAAGATTAAAAACCAAAAAAAAATATGTCTGATTCCTCAAGCGATGTATACAGAAAAATTAAATTATAAAGGCAAAATAAATAAAATGATAAAAAAAAAGCGAACTTAATCTACCCTATAGTATATACATATAGATCTTAAGTCTAATATCTATGTACAAACAACCAGGAAGAAAACAGGAAATAATAATAATAATAATAATAATAATAATAATAATAATAATAATAATAATAATAATAATAATAATAATAATAATAATAATAATAATAAATAATAATAATAATAATAATAATAATAATAATAATAATAATAATAATAATAATAATAATAATAACTATAATAATAATAATAATAATAATAATAATAATAATAATAATAATAATAATAATAATAATAATAATAATAATAATAATAACTAGAAAAATAATAATAATATAATAATAATAATAATAATAATAATAATAATAATAATAATAATAATAATAATAATAATAATAATAATAATAAAAGCAAGAAAAGGCAAAAAAAACAAAAAAGATAAACAAAACAAAAAGAACAAAAAGGAATTCAAACCGTACCCGCTTTATATGTGTGCGTGCGTGTGTTTGAAATAAAATTATTAACACACACTCTTATAGTTAAACGTGTGTTTGTGAATGTGTATTAAAAGGAAGAAATGTTGAGTTCATTCGTACTGAATGAACTCTGCTCTAAGAAAGAAAAGAAAAAAATTAAATTGAATTAAAATAAAATCGAATAAATTTAATAAAAAAAATGAAATTAAATTTAAATTTAAATTTTAATTTTTTAACACGTTCTTACCTCGTTCTGAAACGGTAATAAATTGTCTTAAGTAAACAAGTTCCCCATTTCACGAATAAAATCATAAATAACATGTAATATAAACAAATTCGAACTTTATGTTTCAGTTCATTGGAACGTCGCTCGTTCATCAAAGTCCCCGCGAAAAAACCGGAGAAAGGGATATAAATCAGTAGCGGTCGCGAGGGGTAATCGGGTATAACGAGTGGCAGCGCCGTAGGGCAGAGGTCACCCGCGAAAAGAAATAATAAATGAGGGTTGGCCGCTGGGCACAAAGCGACGTGAAGTGCCAAGCGGGGGTGGGGGGTTGGGTAGTAAAATTGGGCGCCAACTATCGAAATTTGCTTTTAACCTACGAAAAAATGGGGGAGATATTGAGCGAATAAAAGGGGTAATATGCAGCCCCCCTCCCTCTCTCTAATTTTTATTCCCCCTTTTTCTTATAAACGTAGTTAAGGAGTAAATCGACTTCTGTTTGTTGTATATACAATCCGCGTATAGGTACGGCCCTCCTACAGGATAGCATACACAAACAAACACCAAATAAGGATACAGCGAATGCCGTGGTACAAAAAAATGATGTAATTTAATTGCGATTGTAATTTTGTAGTGTGAAAAGTTCCTCCACAGCCCCCATCATCGGGAGGGGGGGGTATACATACGCATGTACATTAAGCATCTACACATGTATGTATATCGCCGCACCCCCCTCGATAACGGTCCCCCTCCTAGAATAAAAGGAATAATTCTAGAAGTTCCTTCAGTAGGAAAAAAGAGGTTATAGCCATACGAAGGTTAAAAGAGATGGGACAGTATGTGTTCATGTATCTCTATTAGATGAGACTTGAGACAAGTTTCATCTAAAAGCTACTTTAATATTGACAGCAGGAGAATGTTTGTTTCTTCACAAATACAATTCTCTAAGCTCGTGTGTAAAAAATCAAAGGATGGAGTACTCACCTGAGTTCTTCACGTACACTCCCCGATTGATACATACACACAACACTGACTTACTGTAGGTAGGGTGACGTAAATTATAACCAAGACTGAAATATAAAAGCACGACATACACACTGTTATTTACAATATGCAATTAGATTTACATTTATGCAATTAATTAATAAAAAGTTAAGAAATGTTAGCTCTGCTTTTTTTATGGTAATAAAGAGACAGAACCAAAAAACAGACATGCACCATAATAAGAAAGGCAAACTTAATTGAGAAGCGTTATTTGCCTAAGGCTCCAACATGCGACTAAAGAAAAGGGAGAAGAGAGGAATGCTTTAGACCTTCCTATTAACTAAGCGTATTCCATGTTGGTGGACATATGATGACGCACTCTCAGACGTGAGAGAAGGCATTTTAAGAAAAGCCTGATTCTGCAAACAGTAACCCTCCTTTATTGTGAAAAGGAAAATTCTTTAACTTTATAATCCCTCATTCTAAACAATAAAATAATAATAATATTAATAAAAAAACCAATATTCGGTCGACACTTTAAAAATTTCGGTCACATCTAAAGCTCCCACCGAAAGAGAAGGGGTAATATTTATTTGAAGACTATGTTTATAGTATTGCAATAAAAGAGAAAAATATGAAGGTCTCCATTCTTTCAGGAGATATGGGTGACAACAAAAAAATGGTTTATTTAAGATATACCCCCTGTACCCTCAACCCCATTGAAGTCTCAGTTGCGCTTGAAGGGCGTTCTAAATTCTCAAATGATGAATAGCATATAAGATACTGAATACTCCGTTTCCATCGTGCTAATCTAAAACCCTTTGAGTGGTTGGATAGAACTACTCCTACATAGATGAACATTTGCTCTTGCTCAATCAACAATAAATACCCACCTCGAAGCGGAATGCCTTGTGGAAACGCCCCTTTGACTCCCCGAAAAAACTGATTTATTGAGCATTGGAAAAGCGATATGTCATATCTTTATATTCAAGGATAATTATATAAAAAGGATTTGTCACCTCTTAAGCTCAGATTTCTCCATCCGGCACGGTAATATATCATGATACGCGCCCATCCAAACACAGGAAACGTGATCAACAAGAAGGTTTTTCTTTAGGATAATCATTCATTAAAAGAGGAGATATGATAAAAAATGAACGTCTTACCAATTGCCCTGAAAAGCTTCGAAAAAGTTTGTAGGGCTACAGCGAGTTAAAATATTAGGTTGTCCATGGTATAACGCAATGTCATCAACTCCCCCCGAGTAAAAGGAAGCCAAGATTAAAAGTTCTACAGTTGTGTTCTATGAGCACAAGATACAAAAGACGTCTATCCCGCCAGTGTATATGTCAATGTATAATTGTAGAACATTTGTATTATGTCAAGGACAAAAAAAAAAATGTGCTGTCTACTATTCTTCCTCTGAAAGAATTATGCATTAATGCGGTTGTTTCGCTATGAGTAGGTGTGATTTGACGATGTAATTCTCTCGGTTCGTAACCCAATGTCGGGTAGTTACCTCTAAAGAGGCACTGGCGGCAGCTAAATTAAAAAATATTGAAATGTATTCCTCTAAAGTTTTTTTAATAGAATGCACGTTAGCTCGAGTGATCTCCCATTTTCTGATATTTAGTTGAAACTGCATCGGACCGTACCATCAGAGTAAGTTGAAGGTTGTTACTAAGCCTAATTTTCATTTCAAACGAGGGACCATCATCCCCACCAAGGCGTACATCACACTAGCATGTATAGGATAGCCAGAAAACCAGTCCAAGATTGATTTAAAATTACAGTAAATAGTCCTAACTCCTGCCAACTTCGAAATTTGAAACTAAGCTGAAAGAAGTACCGATACCTTTTATTTAATTTAACCGGGTCCCGGTAAGTAGTGTCCGACTCTAAAAGCTCTTCTGGAATAGGAAGAGTGTTAAGCTTATAACCCACGAGTAGGTGTGAGGGTGTGAGAGGCTCCTCGCAATGAAGCTCGTCTCCCACAAAGGTGAGGGGTCTACAGTTAAGAACTAGTTCGACCTCAGCGAGAACTGTGTAAAACTCGTCAAATGTGACTAAAGCAGTTTTCAGAATGTATCTTCTAGATGGTTTTAGTTTAACCCGCTATTAAATGGTCGAATGAAACCCAACACGTAGTGGCTACTACGAGCGGGATTAAATCTCCAAGTAATGGAGTGTGTGGTCAAAAAATCTCTAACCGATGGTAATGTACGCAAATCTTTGATATACTGAGACGCCGCTTGAAAATAAGTCGCGTTGTCCGAGTATATTATAGAAGGAGTGCCACGTCTACCCATGAACCTACGTAGCGCTCTCAAAAAAGGACTCTGTGCTATTATCGAAGGCAAGTTCCAAGTGAACGGCCCGGGTAACAGCGCAAGTAAAAAGAACTATATAACACTTAGTGATGGCAGTTCTCGAAGTCTTCACGTTGAAGTAACCTGTAAAATCCACTCCAATGACTGTGAAGGATATTTGCTCTCCCACCACCACGAGAGCTAGGCAAAGCTGCAAGAGGAGCAGAGCGAAAATGAACTGCTTGGAGGCGTTTGCACATAACACAAGGTCGGACTATCTTCTTTATAGTCTGCCGCATGCGTGTAAAATAGAACTTCCGACGAATGATCAAAAGAAGTTCTGAAATTCCTATGTGGTGACGAGTGTTATGAAAATGCCATACAATAAGCTTAATAAAATGTGAATTGGTTGGAAGGAGGATAGGGAACTTGGTATCATACGGAAGTAAGGCATTATTAAGTCTCCTATCACACCTAAGAACACCCTCCACTAATATCAAACTTAACTGTTTAGTTAATTGAGTGAGGGGTAAGTTATCTCGAATGCAGATTATTTCGGGTTGAAAGTGTTCTCTTTGAAGGGTTCGAATCCAATAAAACTCTGCCCTACTTTTTTCTTCTATAGAAAATTGGTGAGAGAACACTGGTTGAGTAATGGTCTTGATCAAAGGCGCTTTAAGCTTCGCATTCCTAAGATTCTGAATGAATCGATAAACCAAGGTAGTAATGCGATACACCTTGTCAAGTGATGAATAATTATTCAACTCTAGGAGGGGAACCCCTTCCGGACTTCCTGTAACTGTTGTAGCTACAGTAATATTGTTCTCCTCCAAGATGTCTTCCGAAAATGATGGATGTTCGGCCCATGTAGGCCAGTCAGATGGCTTTAAAAGCCAGGTGGGTCCTCTTTGCCATAAATCTGAAAAGATGTATTTATAGCTGGATCCACGGGAAGCAGCGTCGGCTGGGTTGTCTTTGGTAGGAACGTACCTCCACTCTGCTGACGGCAAATTTTTTCTAATTTCATCCACTCTATTTTGGTTGAAAGTAGGAAGCTGCTTCGTAGAATGTATCCATTGCAAAGCGACTTGACTATCACTCCAGCAATAGATTTTACGAACTCTTAATAGACCCTCATAAGCACTGAGAATGAATTTAAGAATTCGGGTGGAGAGTAATGCTCCCATGAGTTCCAAACGTGGCATGGTAAGCTCCTTTATGGGAGAAACCTTTACCTTAGCCATAAGAATATTGGAAGTAGGTGTAGTGAGACTTGAATCTAAGTCAGTGTCTAAGTCGGAAACGACGTACACTACAGTAGCATAAGCAGCCTTCGAAGCATCTGAGAAGGCATGTAGCTCCACTTCCCTTGAAAATATTAATTGCCGAGGCAACTTAAACTTTAGGCAATGAGACAGGCTATTAGCTATGGCCTGCCACTCCTTTCTATACTCCTCTGGGATTTTGTGATCCCAATCTAGTTTGCTTTTCCATAATTTCTGGAGGAGTATCTTCCCTCGTATCACTACCGGTGATAATATACCGAGGGGATCGAATGCCGACGCTATATTATGAAGAATCTTCCTTTTAGTGTCAGCTTCCGTGTCAAATGTCTTGTGATTGTAGGAGATTGCGTCTTCAACTGTATCCCACTCCAACCCCAAAACCTTAATGGTGGTTTCATCAACACCAACTTTATTTCTTTTGAACTCGGTGTTCGCAAGTTGTGAATTTGATGTCCACTCTCGTAGATTGAGACCAGCCTTTTGAAAGAGATCTCTTGATTGAAAGAAAAAAACTTCCACCTCTTCTTCGGTGTCAAAGGTCCCGAAGAGGTTGTCGACATAAATTTGATTGAGGATAATGTCCTCGTAATCAGTATCTGAGTGTTGGACATGATGATGAATACAAGCAGCCAGCAAAAATGGGCTGCATGTGGCCCCAAATAAAACGGACTTAAAACGGTAAGTCACTATGGGACTTCTAACATCTGAGGGGTCCTTCACCCATAAAAAAAACGTGTGGAATCTTTATCCTTCGGCGCAAGAAGGATCCCTAAAAATGCTTTCTCTGTGTCTGAAGAAGTGGATACACGTCTCAAGCGAGAACTTGAGAGATTTTTTTACCTTAAGTGTCCTAATAAATAAGAGGGCCACTTGAAACATTTTGAGCTGGATTAGTTAGAAAACAACAAGACTAATCTTTGTCTTGTGTAGATTGAGGTTTATTGACCCAGTGATGGGATAAAGTAATGCAGTTTTGCTCAGAATGAATTGAGTATTGGGATTTACTCTTCTACGAAATCCTGGAAAGTTGATTCCTGGATGACTTCAGAAATACGATTAAGAAGTTCAGGATCATTATCTAAGTTATTTATAGGACGCTGTAAAATCGTCGCTTTGAGAAGCGTAATTATCGGGTTGTGAGGGGGAAAAAATTAGGGAAGGGCCCCCCGCCATGGTAAATGAAAACAACATATACCTCCCGCGCTCATAGGTGAGGATTTTCCCGGAATTGGACTCTAAAGTTGTTATTTTCCGCTTCGTGAATCGTCTCATTGTAGATGCAAGTGATGATAGAGACACAGTCAGGTCTAATCCTTAGGGAATGAAGCTTCTCTCTTCCTCTCTTCGTCTGCACTTGGAAGGGAAAACTGTTGTTTTCTTTTCTTCGCTTATGAAGAAGGGTGTTCATTGTGAAGGGAATATGTTTCGGGTCTAAAATCTTCATAGAGACGAACTTTCGCCCGGATACGTTGAACGACCGAACCTGGGACTCAAAAAATCCTGGAAACAAGGGTAATCCCCCCAAATTAATTTCCAACGTTGGTATCCATCAGGTTGATTCCGCGGAAAGTCTCATATGACTTCAAAAATCGGGGAAGAGCGTCCGAGCCACGAGAAATCCTAATCATCGCGCTATTTCAGTGGAGAAGATGGCGTAGTTACATGATGTCTATGTAGCATCCTTGTGTCGACCAAGTCAGAATATGATACTCTGTGGGAAGGTGAATCACAACATAGGCAGAGAGAAGGTGCCATTCTTCGTTTTTAATTTTTAAAAGTTCCACGCAATCACCAACGTGGCGCGGGGCCATTTGATTGATGCCTTATAGGCTTATACAAATTTTGGAGGAGGAGTCACATTGCCAATGCATTTCACCACCCAGCGAAGATAACGAGACTGCGCTGCGAGCTTGATCATTAAAGCGCTTTCAAGTATAGTATTGTTCCTTTATAAACAGATAAGTTGCTGAATCGGTAAAGCAACTCCATCTATTTGCTTGAAGGAGGTTGACATTATTCAAAGTCTTCTGAGGAGGAGAACGCGGGTTGTGGTCTTGGGGAAACTTTGCCCTCTGGCTCATGGTTCCAATTTTGACATCAGAAACTATCATGATATCTGTTGCGTTGACACTTAACAAAGGCCTTGTTTTGCAATTTTGGAGGTGGTGTGGTGTCTGAAGCCAACACTTTCACAAAACCTTGGCCTTAACAACCTTTTGTCTCAATCCGGTGTTCGGAAACAAGACACCTCCGAAAGATAATCGCGGTCTTTTTACAAAATCTACATATATATACTTTCCCAGTATTCTGACTGTGTAGGGCGCATTTGAGCAGGGTTTTTCTTAGAGTGGAATTGTGGTCCCGTAGTAGTCAAAATGGTTGAAGCCTTCGGTTTGACTCCATGTGACTTCGTTGTTTGTTGTGATTGTTTGTGAAGTGTTACTTCTTTATTGATTCCCTGTCTTCTTAGCCCTTTGGTTGGAAGAAATTTGATCTAGATGCTTCTCAAAAAGGAGGAGATCTTGATCTACATCTCACGAAGAAAGTTTAGAGTCCAATTTTCTTTGGCCTTGCCCCAGGGTACTTTGTCCTTTATCTCCTGGGGTATTTTCTGAGCTAGGAGGGAACCTAGAATGATTGAGCAACTCTTACAATCACCAACCATCTCCTTATTCTTAAGGGATTCTACATAGCAGAACAAATCTGCTTTAAATCTAAAGTTCCCTCATGATTATATTAGAAGATGACAGATCCACATAATTAAAATTAGCTTGTCAATGACCTGGCTTTCCCGAAGTCGTTTTTGATGCTGCTTCCAGAAACAATTATTGATAGTTCTCTCCGACCCTGAGTATCCGAAACAAGTTTCAAGCATTACCTTAAGCATCGAAAAAAGCTCCAATTAATTAATCCTCTATAACCTTTACCTTCTGCTATGACTCAAATGCCTCATTAAAGATTGAATTCAATGTGAATCACCTATAAAATAATGTTAGCTTTCTAGCGGAGGCCTAAAAAAGACCGAATTTATGCTTGTTTCTGAGCAACAAAGAATGCCTTCGTTGAGAAGAAGTAGATGAACCTGTATTAGATTTTTTCAGGGTGATAGTTCAAATATTCATCACACATTTATTGTTCTCGGATCATCCTATGAATTTCAAAACATTTCGTTATCGTCTGCAATACTAATGAACCGCATTAAGCGGAGTTTGAATTATCTTGTCACTCAAGTCAAGTTTTAAACTGATGTTCATTAAAATTGACTAAGTGTGAGAAATAGCACGGGGGGAGAAGCAATCTTCAAACTGACAATAAATTTCAGCATGTTCGGTAGAGCAAGAGTGGACCGAGCACTTGAAGCCAAACGTTATCTCGTTTGAGTCCCTGAGCTCTCTTGTGTCCGTTGAATCCACATTATTCAAATCAGAAATGTTCTCAAGCTGTTGCTACCTAACTCTGGTGCAGACTCCGGGATAGACAGAAGGTCTGTTGCAGTCGTTGTAGGAGATTGTCTCGTCGTTTTCCTTCATGTGGGGACACATCCCCTTTTTTCCCTTCGGCCTAGTCATAACTCCTATTTTTAAGTAAAAAAACAAAAAGAAAAGTTATACAAAATATTAAAACACTTTTCCCAAAGTAACTGGCGTTTGTGTCTGGTCTGTTAACTGTAAGACCAAAAGTCCATACAGACAAACACAAGAAAAGGAAAACAAGGTAAAAAAATAAAGAAACCTATTAAAAAAATCAAAAAATATGGCCTGCTTGTTCAAACTACAAGGTTCGATGCATACGACAAATAAAAATAACAAAAAAGTAAAAAATGAAAAAGAAAACCTACACATTTTGTACGAATAATAAAAATATCACACTTAATATCTATATACAAAAGCAACCCAGGAAGAAAAAGGCCATAATAATAAAATAATAATAATTACTATAGCAATAATAATAATAATAGTAGAATAATAATAATAATAATAATAATAATAATAATAATAATAATAATAATAATAATAATAATAATAACAATTACTATAGAAATAATAATAATAACTAATATAATAATAATAATAATAATAATAATAATAATAATAATAATAATAATAATAATAATAATAATAATAATAATAATAATAATAAAAATAATAATAAAGGCAGAAATACAAAAGGAAAAAAAAAATTCCTTCAAAACACACCTCAATATGTATTGGCGTCCGTGTGTGTGTATGAAAGGGAGGAAAAATTATGAAAATACACCCTTACAGCAAGATATTTGTGTGTGAGGAAGAGCAAACTTATTAATACACACACGCTCATAAAACATGTACGTATGTCTGTCCTCAACTGACTATATAAACAAGGCAAAACTAATTAATGAATAATAATAGATAATAATAATAATAATAATAATAATAAAAAATAATTAATAATAATAAATAATAATAATAATAAATAATAATAATAATAATAATAATAATAATAATAATAATAATAATAATAATAATAATAATAATAATAATAATAATAATAATAATAATAATAATAATAATAATAAAGAATGAATAATAATAATAATAAAAAAATTGCTAGACATATTAATAATGAAGTAATATTAAAAATAATAATCTTAATGTAATAATAAATAATAATAATTAAAATAAATAATAATAATAATAAAAATAATAATAATAATAATAAATAATTAATAATATTAATAATAAAAATAATAATAAATATATAATAATAATATTAATAATAATAATAAAATAAAATAATATAAAATAATAATAATAATAATAAAATAATAATAATAATAAATAGCACGCAATACAAAAGGAAAAACAATCCTTCAAAACACACATCCCCCGCAATAGTATTTGGCGCCCGTGTGTGGGTATGAAAAGGAGAAACATTAGAAAACACACACTTATAGCAAGATGCTTGTGTGTGAGTGTGTGTGTGAGGAATAGCAAACTTATTAATACACACACGCTCATAGAACATGTGCGTGTGTCTGTCCTCAACACTATATACAAAGCGAGAATAATAATTAATAATAATAATAATAATAATAATAATAATAATAATAATAATAATAATAATAATAATAATAATATAATAATAATAATAATAATAATAATAATAATAATATAATAATAATAATAATAATAATAATAATGCTGGTTGAGATTGAGAAATCGACGATATCAAGTTGACGAAAGAAAAAAAAATAAATTAAAATTGAAAAATTGACGTTCCGAAATCAAATGAAATTAATTAAAAAAATTTAAGCTGCAAATTAAAATTTTAATTTTCAATTTGTGAACTCAATAAGGTCATTAATCAAATACTGTAAACAACCTTTAAGTTCGATTAAAGGATTTTCGACTTTAGCACCTTCTTTCATAAGGTGGAAAGGTTACGTTCAATGCACGTCCCCGCGAAAGGGCCAGAAAGATGATAAGGAGCGTGAAGGGCGAACGGGTATAAGGTATGCCAGTGCCGTAAAGGACAAAAAGGTCACCCGCGAAAAGGAATAATAAATGAGGGTTGGCCGCTAGGCACAAAGCGACGCGAAGTGCCAAGCGGGGGTGGGGGATAGGTATTAAAACGTTGGGCGCCAACTGTCGAAATTTGCTTTTAACCTACGAAAAGATGGGGGGAATATTAAGCGACTAAAAGGGGTAATATGCAGGTCCCTCCCTCTCTCAAATTTTAATCCTCCTTTTTCTTTGTACAAAGCAGAAAAGAAACTCAATTCTGCCCGTCGAGTTGTTTTAGTTCCTATACAGATAGACGGCTTCTACATAACCAACACAAACAACAGACAACAAATATAGATATAAAATGCCGTTTTGCAAAACTGATGAGATATGATAATTATTTTATTGTAGTGTGAAAATCCACCATTGCCCCATCATTGGGGGGGACGTATACATACACATGTACATTATCAGGGAGGTAGGGGGGCAGGGGGCAGCTGCCCCCCTAGAAGTGTTTACTCTTTTCTCAAAAGCAACACCACTCTTTCTTGCGATGCAGAGAGTTTTAGAGTCAAGCCCATACATCATTGGCTCATTTCCCAACGTAAAGCTAATGGAATAAGCTATAAATATAATCGAAAGGACAAGGTCCAAGTTGTGTAATTTTAAATACTTTTTAACGTTTAGGTTAAATTGGTAGTTATGCGTTTAATTTTGCTATAACTAGATCCAAGACTTCTTAATTAGTCCTTAATTAGAAAATCATAGGAAGAATTAAAATAATATTAATCCCCTCAATAATTTTAATGTGTACTTTTCTGGTAGTCATGATTTACGCTACGGGGAGCACACCTGATGAAGGAGTGCTGCAACCATTTGTGCAGCGCTGTACGAATAGATGCCCGAGATCAGTCATTGGAAAAACATTTTGAAAAGGGGGAGAAAAATGCCACAAATACTTACAGTTTTCAAATTCAGAATGAGGCACCTTCTCTATGGGTACTAACTATCAAGGAAAGCATCGTTAATAAGCGTAAAGAAAAGGTGCGCGTATAGCTTACTAGCAGGTGAAACCGCTGATATTTCTGGAAAGGAACAATGGGGATAGATTCGCTGCTATTTCGACAGAGTTCCGATGAAGTGAAGAGGAATTTATTGTCTTTGTAGAACTGAAAGCACTTGAGGCAAAAACCATTGCGAAAGCCATTGACGATTTTGTCACAACTGAAGAACAGGATCCCTAGAAATGCGTGGGCTTGGGTTTCGATGGCTGTTCTACGATGTCTGGCAAAGAAGGTGTCCAAGCAATATTGCGGAAAAAGTATAAAAAGGCATTGTTCTTTCATTGCTCTTCATACAAACTAAATCTAGTAGTAAACGATTTGAACGCAATACCAGAAATCCGCAATAATGAGGGAACTATAAAGGACATTATTACGTTTTTTCGCAAGTCGGTCTTGAGAAGAAAATTAATGCCAAACATCTCAAGCCTATGCCAGACCAGATGGTCTGAACAACACAAGTGCATCAGAGTGTTTAAGGAGTACGAATGATGCAAGCATTAGAAACCCTTTCCATTGAAGGAAATACCGCCACAAGAAAAAGCGCTTTTCAGTTGCATTCAGCGGCATGTAAGTCGTCATTCATCATGGCTATGATATTGATCACGAAGTACTCTGCGATGTTAGAGCCAGTTGTAAATGCTCTCCAATCCAAGACCTTGGATATCGTCAAAACCTCGCAGCACATTCAACACATTGTGGAAATGGTTAGGAGTGTTAAAAGAAGCTAATCAAATTGCCGAGCAACTGGGACTTAATCTGAATATACCACTGATTGTTGGTAGGCAGCAGCACCGCAGCAAATATCCAGCAACAAATCCCACGGAGTTATGGAGAAGATCCTAAATAATTCCGTATCTGGATTCTATAACCTCTTCAATGGAATTACGGTTTTCTACTGAAAATACACCTGCTTATCCATTGACATATCTACATCCTTTCCACATGCTACTCATAACAATCGGTGAGTTAAAGGAAAAGACATCTTCATTTTATAGTTTTTACCACTTAGAAGGCATAGAAGAAGAGCTAGAACTTTGGTCCAAAATTTAGAACGACAAGAAAGTGAGTAGTGAAGAACTAAAAGATACAAATGAAGTGTATCAGGTCTTCTTCAACTCCACATATGTCACAGTTAATTTCGCCATTTGAGAACCTGTTTCTCCATTTTAGGTTCAAAGTATTGGATCTGGCCCTGAAAAGTATCACTGAGTAGAAGGAGTTATTGTAATCTGAGCTTTCTTCAATTCCTATTTTCCATCTTCGGTACATTTGTAGACTTTCTTTGCTTCCTATCTCTTCTTTCCATTGATGTAGATCCCAAGCTTTTACTTTTTCAGTGATCTCTTTCTTGTTAAGCCTTTCTATTGCTACTATGTCCATCATAACTTTGTCCATGTAGCCAAGTGCAGTCTTCCACCATTTTTTCCCTTCTGCTTTCATTTTTTCAAGTATGTGCTTTAAGACTTCTTTTTTTCCTTCTGATATTGATTTCATAAATTTTAACTTGTTAGTTATTATTCTTCCCTGCATTGATGATGCTCCAATCTCTCCCCTCAGAACTGCAGTGGGGGTGTACCTAGTCCCTCCTAGTATCTTCCTGTATACTGTGTTTTCAATTGTTTGCAACTTATCTAATTCTTGTTTTGTGAAGCACATTACATTGGATCCATATAAAATTGCTGGGAGTGCCACATTTTTCCAGTATGTTTTCCCTATAAGCAGTTTGTTGCAGCTCTTCTCAATGACTGAACCTGTTTGGCTAGCCAAGGTGTGGGCCTTATTTATGAGATGCAGCTTCTGAGCCTTAAACATATTTTTTTCATTGTTTATATATAAGCCTAGGTATTTTATTTTGTCCACCACTTTGATTCCTTCAATCTCCGTTGGTGGTTGTTCCATGTTAAAAATCAATACATTGCTTTTCTCTTTGTTTATTTCTAGACCACATTTCCCACTTATCTGTAGTAATGTCCTAATATTTGCAGCTGCAAATTTTCTGCTAAGATCAGGCCATCATCAGTAAAGAATAGACTGTTTATTTTTATGAAACCATTGTTGAATCCTTTTCTTTCTCCAGTTCCTTAATTATTTTGTAAGTAACAAGTTTGAATAATGTAATAGATCCTGTACACCCTTGCTTTATTCCGCTAGTAACTTCTATCTCTACATTTTCTATTTCATTTCCCAACTTAATGTAGGTTTTGTCATCTGTATATACTTGTGCAATGGCGCTTATTATTTCATGGTAAACCTTGTACTCTTTTAGAACTCTTATCAGTGATTCCCTACTTACTGAGTCAAAAGCCTTTTTGAAGTCTATAAAGACTACAATTAATGGTAGGTGTCTTCTGTATGATTTTTCCATGCAGTATTGCAAAAGAAAAAGATTATCCTCAATTCTTGCACCTTCTGTAAACCCTGATTGATTTTCCTTTATTTCATCACATATTTTAATGTGTTCTTCAATTTCATTTTTAATTAATGTCATAAATTGTTTGTAGGATGTATCAGTTAATGCGATAGGCCTTAAATCTTTTACAGTTGGATTCCTCTTTTTTTCTATCATACTTGTTATAGATGTTTTTCATGATGTCGGTTTATGTTCCTTTGTTAGTTCTTTATTGAAACAATTTGTGAGAACCTGTATACATTGTTCATTTCTGATTAATACCTTTTATAGTTCTGGCTTTAGACCATCTGGCCCTGGTGCCTTCTTCCCTTTTAGCTTTTGTAAGCACCTTCTGACTTTATCGGTGGTTATGACTGGTTTGTTCATGGGTGTTATAGAATTTTACTTTATTCGGACATGTCCATTATGTTCCTCAATTCGTACAGGAAATTGGTGTACCCCACTTTGTATCCTTTGGTATCTTTGCTCATTAATATTTTATATTCCCCTCGAGTTATCGTCCATTCTCTGCAATTTGGTTTTCATGTTTACAATATATGGTTTCCCAAAATCCAGTTAATTAACTTTTTCTATTTCCTCTTTGGGTATTAAGTTTATCATTTCAAAAGAAGGTTAGTCTCAATTTCATGGGTTCACTCTGCTCCCTTAAGTTTTCTTTATATTCCCCATAATTTGTTTGTATTTTTATCAGATTTTATTCATCTGTTGGTTGTTTCTCCTATGTGTTATTTCTTGTGTTATAAGTTGTGCACTTTTTGGTTTTTGTTCTTTAATACTGTCCCAGAGATATTTCTGGCATGATTTCTGCGTCATTTCTTTCTTTTTTCTATAATTTTTCCCTATTTTTTTCATCTCCTTTCTTATTTCCTTCTATCATCCAAGGTCTTTCTTATCTTTTTCCGTTTTTTTCTTCTTTTTTCCTGCATTTTAAATAAAGGGTATCATCTCGCTGCCTGTTTATGATTTGTTCATCTCTTCCATGTATCTACTCTTTGATTTTACATTTCCATTTTCTAGTTTGTACATAACTTCATCCAGAAAACTGGTTGTGTACAAAAATTTAATTTGCCCATCCTCCCATTTATAATTAGGCCCTTCTCACTTTTGTTTCTTAGATAATTGGATTAAATAAATGGTACTGATAGATCAAGATATCTTAGTTTCATCTATTTCATTGAATAAAATGTTTATTCCATAGCATTAATAGCCAGAGCAAAAATCTATGGACACTTCTCATGTCATTCCTCTGCCATGTGTAGAGTCCATCACACTCTTCAGATGTATTTAAAAGTTTCAACTCAAACTTATCTATCCACTCTAAAACCATTTCCCCCTGTTTATCAAGTTGTCTTCCCAACCATGGTAAGTGCCCATTGAAATCCCCTAGGATCATGAAATCTTTTTACTCTCATATCTTTATCAAGTCTTTCGCACAGTCTTTTCTTATTTTGATATTTCTTCTTATGTCTTTTGGTTTGCTTCCTGTTGCAAAATATACTATACTAATACAAATATATATTCTGTATCATGCACTTTAACCTTGAAGTAAAGGATATCATTATGTTTTCCATCAAGTTTTTCTACTTCTATATGCTTATTTCTCTTATGTATAACCATTAACCCTCCCCCTTTTTTATCCTCTTCCTTTCTATTACTAAAAATTTTGTCAAGGTCATCTCTAAGTATGAATCTGTCCTCTGTGAGATGTGTTTCTACTAAAAGTACTATATCATTTTCTGTATTTATTAAGAACTCAATCTCAGTTAATTTTGTTTTTGTTAATCCTTGTATATTAATCATATTTAACGTTAGCCTTGTTGTTCATTGAAATATCTGTTTGTCTGGTATCATTACCTTTCCTTAGTAAAAATTTCCATTCTTGCATATTTTTCCCTGTTTAATGTATAGTCCTTGTTCTCCATTTTGTTTTCTTTCGTGTATCTCATTCCTCAGCTGTTTTGCTTCCTCTCTTTCTTTTTTAGTTTGGTCCGGGTTTATATAGATATTCTTGAAGCGTGTACTATTTCTTATATTTTTTGCTCTTTTAAGGACATCCCATTTTTGATCGGCAGTTTTCATTTCTATAAGTATGGGTCGTGGTCTGGAGTTACGGTTTCCCAACCTTTTTACCCTTACTATCTCAAACTCTGTTACTCCCACTTCTTTAAAGATTTCAGAGCTACAGTTTTTGTCCTTTTGTTCGGCCTCCTCTAAGTTTGTCTGCTCAATATTCACTTCTTCTAGATTATAAATTACTAAGTTATTTTTCCTTCTCCGCTTGTCTTCAATTTCTAAAAGTTCTTCCTTTACGAGTTCCCTTATATGTTTCCGGTCTTCTAGTGAATTTTCCCTTCTTTTCATTTCTCTCATCAGTTCTTATTTGGGTTTGTTGCTGCTGAAGAAGTTGTTGTTGTTGGTGTATGGTGTTCTGCATTTTTTCCATTCGTTCAACAGATGGGCTACCATAATCTTCAAACTCTGTGAAGTCTCACAGAGAGGTATGATCTTCGGTTCTGTAAGCAGCTTGGCAGTTCACGATACGTTATCCATTCGGCTAACATTCTATATTGATTTTTATTAATATCTGCTAGTGATGGACATGACATCGCATACCCGCTCCGCATTTGGAACATCCGCACCTAAATCTGACATCCGATCCATCCGCATCCTCACTTAACGACACATCCGCATCCGCATCCGCATCTCATTTGAATGAGGATGTTGCTGGATGTTTTCCTACATTTGATAAATGCATAAATAAAATATTTTTTGGCAATCTTTATCCATGGGAAGTTTTATGGGAATAAATTGTAATTTTGAATTTCGATTTCTGGATATATATATATAATATATATATATATATATATATATTATAATATATATATATTATATATATATATAATTTATATATATATATATATAATATATATATAGATATATATATATATATAATATATATTATATTATATATATTATAATCATATATATTACTTATAATATATATATATATAATAATCTATATATATATATATATATAATTAATATAATCTATATAAATATATATAATATATAATATATATTTATATATCATAATATATATAATATATTAATATAAATATATATATATATATATATATATATATATATATATATTATATATATATATCATTATATATATATTATATATATATATCTAATATATATATATATATATATATATATAGTCTTTTTTCTGGCAGCTTTGATCGGAGCCGATTGGGGGCCTTGCTCGCTTCTACGCTACTATAAATTGGAAATGACTGCTTTGACTCTGGTAACGCTTCGGCTTCTGCCGATAAGATGGGAGCTGTAATCGTTGATGAGGATGAGCAGGTTCATTCTTCTTCGACTAAATCTTTCCATCCTCATAATCCATGGTTCGACCGTGCTTGCTCTCTGGTCATTCAGAGGGACAGTGCGTATCGGGGGTGGAAAAATCTCGTTCTTCTATCACTCTTACTAATTTCCATTCAGCTAGAATCGTTGCAAGGGATATACTTTTCGTCGCAGCAAAAGCGGGCTTTCATCAAACGAAGTGCGCTAACCTCCTTGATTCTCCTACTGGATAAATCTTTCTGCCTCTTTGCAAAAATAATCTCTAGACAACTTCTTGTAAAATCTGTCTTTTCTCCTCTAATTCGACTGTTGGTTCTGTTGCTAATTTTTCAACTGAAAAGAAAAATCTCTTCGGCCTCCTATTTTCCTCTAATCAACCCTAGACGATCTGGGCACTCTTCCTCCTCTAACTCCGTCTTTCTCTCAGGTGGTCTTCATTGCCTGTGATTACATTGATGGTGGCATGGGCACTGAAGATCTGTGAACGTTAGGAAGGCGGGTGGCCCGGATGGCTTTCCTCCCCAGTTTTGATGGAGTGTGCTTTCGGCTGACCCCGCCCCTCGTTCAACTAATTCTCTATGTCTCAATACTAATACTTTCCTCAGTGTTGGAAGTCACAGAACATCTCAACTTGTCTCGGAAACAAAGCGAAGCCGCCTCTGAATCCTCTAACTA
>JABUQX010011038.1:2500-10000 GCA_015478945.1 Trachelipus rathkii
AAATAGATTAGTCTACCTTTAATTAAATTTTTCACTTGCGGTGCTTTCTAATTTTTACTGCCCATACTAACGTTTTTAATTATACATTTATCGTACGGAAATCGAATTAAAGTACTTTTGGAGTATTATTTTTCAATGATCGTTATTTTTACATAATGTAGTTTATTTTTCTCATTTCACTTAGTATATAAATCTTTTTTTAAATCATTGCTAAAACAAAAGTTCTGTCCTGTTATAACCAATT
The DNA here is from genome assembly GCA_015478945.1 of Trachelipus rathkii. Taxonomy (NCBI): domain Eukaryota; kingdom Metazoa; phylum Arthropoda; class Malacostraca; order Isopoda; family Trachelipodidae; genus Trachelipus; species Trachelipus rathkii. The sequence goes on from JABUQX010011038.1 coordinate 2,745, forward strand.
TTTGGTCATTTCATTTATATGAGTTACAGCTTTTGTTTTGGTTTTCTCTGATCTAAACGTATTATTTTAAGGTCAACTAAAATAATTTAGTTCTTGTTTATTCTCTTCATATTTTTAGGACATTAGGACATTAGGAATATAGAGAGACAGTAAAAAAGCCAACATGGGCCATCGAGACTGTCTGATCAACCTACCCAAACATGCTCATGCAAATCCACAAAAGCACCCTAGGGCATCAATTTGTTGTAACTACAAATCCACCAATTTGGCTTAGTCAAAACTAATGATATATAAATATGATACCCAAACCATCCACATGCATTAATAACTAAGTTATGATGGTCACACATGCCATCTAACTATAACTACTATAAACCCGCCAAATTGGCTTCGTCAATATATTATATGATACCCAACATACCAAGCAGAATCTAACCGTTTCTTGTAATGTTGCAAGTCAGGTCCCACTCAACAACCTCACTCTGGCGAGCTATTCAGAATTAACAACCCTATTACTGAATGCATGCTTTCTTATATCAAGATGGCATCTCTCTTCTTAATTTTCTTATTATACCCCCTGTCCATGTTCTACTGTGAAAAATTTATTGGTCCTCTATATTATCAATAGATGTAAATATTTTGTGGACTTGTATTGTCCCCTCTAAGAAATTGCTTTTCTACAGAAAACATTCCTAACTCCTTCAACCTCTCCTCATAGCTCTTACCCTCAAACCCAGAAATCATCCTTGTTTGCTCTATGTTGCACTCTCTCAGCATATCTAAGTCTTTCTTTAAATAAGGGGCTAAACTTGTGCACAATACTCTATTACTGACCTAAAACAAAGCTATTATACAGTTTACTTATTACTTTCTTGCTCTTGTAAACAACATTGCAGGTTTATTATGCCCAGCATCTTATAAGCTTTATTTCTAGCTTCCAAACATTGATTAGCTACTTTCAAATTACTGCTTATAATCACACCTAAATCTTTTTCTTGGTCCACAGACTCAAGCCACTCCCCATTCATATCGTAGTTAAAACTTTTATTTGAGTAACCTAGGTGAAGAACCTTACACCTATTAAAATTCATTTGCCACTTATCTGCCCACCCAAGAAGTTTATTAAGATCATTTTGAATCTTTATGCATCCTTCACTATTCCTAACTGAGGTGGCCACTTTAGTATCATCTGCAAACTTAGAAACCTTGCATTTAAGTCCCTGGTCTAAATCATTTATATATATGAGGAACAATAGTGGCCCCAGCACTGAACCCTGTGGGACACCACTCTTCACTATTTCCCATGATGATTTATTCCCATTTAGTTGTACACACTGTTTTCTATTTCGCAACCACTCTGATCTTTATTAAGTTTATTTTATTAATTCTTTATTATTTTTATATTTATTATTAATATTATTAGAGATAAAATCATTTATTCATTAAATTATTTAATAGTATTTTAATTTACTGTTTATGACTTTTTGAGCTTCTCACAAAATTCGTCGCTGAAAGCCGACCATAATTTTTATATGAGCGAAGGCTCCGTCTTTGATAAATATGAAAAGAGGTTTTTATTATATATATATATATATATATATATATATATATATATATATATATATATATATATATATATATATATATATATATATATATATATATATATATATATATATATATATATATATATATATATATATATATATATATATATATATATATATATATATATATATATCATATTTTTTATTAGTGATAAATCGAATAACCGAAACCGCAAATGCAGAAGCAACAGCACATATTTTGACCACCCGCAGCCACCGGTTTGTCACTGGATCTCCTGGCCCACCAACTACAGCCACCAATCTCGCGGTTGTCACTGGTCTTCTTAACCACAGCTGCGGTTGTCAATATCTTTTTAAAAATACTATCTTATACTATCAAAACTCTCTCTCTCTCTCTCTCTCTCTCTCTCTCTCTCTCTCTCTCTCTCTCTCTCTCTCTCTCTCTCTCTCTCTCTCTCTCTCTCTCTCTCTCTCTCTCTCTCTACTGTTTTCTTTGACCAAATTCTCATCAAATAATCTTTATCATCGTTATAGCCATTGATATTCTTTTTTATCTAGCTCTTTTTCTATAATTTTTCTTAAATCCTTCATTCGCTGTGCTGCAAACAGATTTGAAAACAATGTACAGTCTTGCTAACAAGTTCGTTACAGGGGTTATTATTATTATTATTATTATTATTATTATTATTATTATTATTATTATTATTATTATTATTATTATTATTATTATTATTATTATGCTACACAATTTAAAAAAAAATTTTGGCTCTGAAGATTTTGCCGCTGGTTGCGAGTGGCGCAAAATTTTGTTGTTTTTTATTCTCATACCTGTTAAAAAGTTTTCTACGGCCCTGCACTAAGCATTTTGGCGGCCCTTTAGTAAGCATTTTTACTGCCCTGCACTGAGCATTTTTACTGCCCTGCACTAAGCATTTTTACTGCCCTGCACTAAGCATTTTTAGAGCCCTGCACCAAGCATTTTGACGGCCCTGTACCAAGCATTTTTGCTGCCCTGCACTAAGCATTTTTACTGCCCTGCCCTAAGCATTTTGACAGCTCTGTACTAAGCATTTTTACTCCCCTGCACTAAGCATTATAACGGTCAATAGAAGGCTGATGAGTCCTAAGAAATTTCGTAGAAAGAATAAACAACAACTATTGCCTATAACACCCCATCGCATGTACAGTGTTAGTTAATTTAATAGATCTTTTATCGGTATTATTAAAATACGAGTATTGTGTAAAATTAAATTATTTATTAAAATATAATATATATAAATAAAATGAATCAGTTTTAATAAATTTATTTTTGTGTTTAATTTAAAAAAAATTAATAGACAGTTAGGAATAGCATTCATACTATTTTTTTCCAGTGCTTAATGAATGCATGGCACATTTGTCTCAGCCCATGGCTTTGGAAATAAATAAAATAATATTTAACAAAAACAACACCATAAAAATATATAATATATATATATATATATATATATATATATATATATATATATATATATATATATATATATATATATATATATATATATATATATATATATATATATATATGACATTTATAAGCTGTTGACTCCGTTAATATTAGGTTAGGTTAAGTTAGGTTAGGTTTGGTTAGGTTTGGTTAGGTTAGGTTAGGTTAGGTTAGGTTAGGTTAGGTTACCCAAAAATTTAATGTATTTACCCTAAAATTATTAAAATAACGATACATTAATTATTGATTTTTGCTCCTGGAGTCAACAGCTTATAAATAGCCATATATATATATATATATATATATATATATATATATATATATATATATATATATATATATATATATATATATATATATATATAGATATATATATATATATATATAACTAATATATATAACATAACTATATATATATATATATATATATATATCCTCTCTCTTTGATCTAAATATTTTCTGAAAAAAATTTCTAAGTTCAAAAAAATTTCTAAGTTCAGTTAAGTTAAGTTAAGTTTTTAAAGAAAATTCTTTAGTGGCAAGATACTGGGATTATGCTCAGAAGCTTGCCGCTGAAGGCCTGGCAAAACAGCAACTTTCTGTGGGAATTTGAACATAAATTTTTCAAGAAAAAATATTGAATCTAATAGTAGATATTTATCATATACATATCATTTATATATATTTACATGTAAAATTTGGATTCAAGATATATATATACATATAACTCCCTATATATATATATAATATATATATATATATATATATATTTTAAAGAAATTAATTAATCTTAAATAAAATAAAATAGATTAGTCTACCTTTTAATTAAATTTTTCACTTACGTGCTTTCTAATTTTTTTACTGCCCTGCAATAAGCATTTTTTTAATTAAGCACTCATTTATCGTACAAAATCGAATTAAAGAAGTACTTTTAGGTATTATTTTCGATGATCGTTATTTTTATATAATGTAGTTTATTTTTCTCCATTTTTTAAGTATATAAATCTTTTTTAAATCATTGTAAAACTAAAGTTCTGTCCTGTTATCGACCCAATTTTTGGTCATTTCATTTATTTGAGTTACAGCTTTTATTTTGGTTTTCTCAGATCTAAAGGAATTTTATGGTCAACTAAAATAATTTAGTTATTGTTTTTCTTCTTTATTTCTGAGCTTTATTAAGTTTATTTTATTAATTCTTTATTATTTTTATATTTATTATTTAATATTATTTAAGATAAAATCATTATTTGTTCATTAAATTATTTAATAGTATTTTAATTCACTGTTTATGACTTTTTGAGCTTCTCACAAAATTCGTCGCTGAAAGCCGAGTAAAATATATGACAACCTTTTCATTTTAAAATCGTGTTTTCTAAATATTGAAGGTTTCTGTTATATATATATATATATATATATATATATATATATATATATATATATATATATATATATATATATATATAATAATATATAATATATATATATATATATATATATATATATATATATATATATATATATATATATATATATATATATATATATATATATAATATATATATATATATATATATATATATATATATATATAATATATATATATATAATATAATATATATATATATATATATATATAATAATAATAATATATATATATATATATAGATAGCAGTGAAATTTAAAAATGGTCAGTTTGAATTTTTTGTTTTTAATATATTGCTACTACAATGACACCAACAATGAATTTCAGTGGTGACGGACATGATTCAAAGTTAGAAGTATTTTTAAATAATTTTAAATCACATTTTTAAATATTTTTCCAAAAATGAAATATCTCGAAAAGTACGACACCTACACAGAAAAAATAATTACATATTTGGAATCAACGTGTAATTATAAAATGAAAAAAAAACAAAAAACCTTTTTCTAGCTCTAGTATCTCGAAAAGCACGACACTTACAGAAAAACAATTACATATTTAGTGTTTGTGAATTTGTTTCGGGGCCCAAATGTTAACACTTAGGTAAACATCTGAATAGAAAAAAGTTTTTTAAAAAAAAAAAACCAGAAGGGGGGGACGATTTCCATACCCCGTAGAGAAGGGAGGAGGGCCCCAATACCAAAGAGCGGGGGTTTTGGAGACCCTCCCCGGAGGAAAGGAAATAGTCACCTGTCAAACACAGAGGCTCGAGACCCCGACTTTCTGTAGCTTTTGCAGTTTACCCTTGGGTATTCCCTTACATAAAAAGAAATTTTTTTTTAAAGTTACGGATCCGTAAAACGTAACTGGTCCTATATATTTACTTAGTGTATTCCGTTTTATCACTGAAATTCATTTTTGGTATCATATAGTAGCAATATGATAAAAAAAAAAAAACATTCAAAACTGACCATTGTGTAAAACAGAAAGGTCCTATATATATATATATATACTCATATATATATATATATATATATATATATATATATATATATATATATATATATATATATATATTTATAATTATATATATCATATATATATATATATATATATATATATATATATATATATATATATTAGTGATGGATCGAATAACCGCAACCGCAAATGCGAAGCAACCACACATATTTTGACAACCGCAACCGCGGTTGTCACTGGTCTACACAACCTCAACTACAACCGCAGTCGCGGTTGTCACTGGTCTTCTTAACCACAGCTGCGGTTGTCAATATCTTTTTAAAAATACTATCTTATGCTATCAAAACTCTCTCTCTCTCTCTCTCTCTCTCTCTCTCTCTCTCTCTCTCTGTCCTCTCTCTCTCTCTCTCTCTCTCTCTCTCTCTCTCTCTCTCTCTCTCTCTCTCTCTCTCTCTCTCTCCTGACTTTTCTTCGACCAAATCCTCATCAAATAATCTTTATCATCGCTATAGCCATTATATTCTCTATTTTTTATCATTTTTCTTAAATTCTTCACTCGCTGTGCTGCAAACAGATTTGAAAACAATGTACAGTCTTGCTAACAAGTTCGTTAACAGGGGGTTATTATTATTATTATTATTATTATTATTATTATTATTATTATTATGTGTGTGTGTGTGTGTGTGTAGTGTTATTATTATTATTATTATTATTATTATTATTATTATTATTATTATTATTATTATTATTATTATTATTATTATTATTATTATTATTATTATTATTATTATTATTATGCTACACAATTTAAAAAAAAATTGGCTCTGAAGATTTTGCCGTTGGTTGCGAGTCTTTAAGATAAAAGTGGATCCTTGCTTGCAAAAATTTTGTTTTTTATTCTCATACCTGTCAACGATTTTTACGGCTCTGCATTAAGCATTTTGGCGGCCCTTTAGTAAGCATTTTCGACTGCCCTGTACCAAGCATTATTACGGCCCTGCACTAAGCATTTTTACAGCCCTGTACTAAGCATTTTAAAAAGCCCTGTAACAAGCATTTTTTACTGCCCTGCAGTAAGCATTTTTTAGGGCCCTGCAGTAAGCATTTCGACTGCCCTGCACTAAGCATTTTTAGAGCCCTGCACCAAGCATTTTGACGGCCCTGTACCAAGCATTTTTGCTGCCCTGCACTAAGCATTTTTACTGCCCTGCCCTAAGCATTTTGACAGCTCTGTACTAAGCATTTTTACTCCCCTGCACTAAGCATTATTACGGTTAATAAAAGGCTGATGACTCCTAAGAAATTTCGTAGAAAGTGGAAACAACAACTATTGCCTATAACACCCCAACGCATGTACAGTGTTAGTTAATTTAATAGATCTTTTATCGGTATTATTAAAATACGAGCATTGTGTAAAATTAAATTATTTATTAAAATATATATAAATAAAATGAATCAGTTTTAATAAATTTATTTTTTGTGTTTAATTTAAAAAAAAATAATAGACAGTTAGGAATAGCATTCATACCAATAACATTTGTCTCAACCCATGAGTGCTGGAAAATTAATAAAATATTGCTTAAACATCCATAAGCCTATATATATAAATAAATATATATAAATATAACAAATATATATATATATATATATATATATATATATATATATATATATATATATATATATATATATATATATATATATATATATATATATATATATATATATATATATATATATATATATATAAATACTTTATAAAAATATATATATATAATTTTATTAGTTGGCATTTCAATTC
>JABUQX010011038.1:15000-22500 GCA_015478945.1 Trachelipus rathkii
TTTGACAATAAACTTGACGGGCAGCTCCGTATTTTGTGGATGGATGAGGCCAGGTTTACCAATATTGGCACGATTAATGGGTGGAATTATCGGTACTGAACCGAGGAAAACACCGCATATCACCTACAGCACGTGACACCAGGTAGTTTACTCCATAAATGTGTGGTGTGAACTGCTAGATAATATACTGATCGGGCCGGACATTTACCATAGAAACCTAGATAGCGAATGAAATCAAAAATTTCTGGACACTACTTTGTCAGACCTTCCTCGTGACGTACCATTACAGACACGTCAAAATTTGTACTACCAGCATGAAGGATGCCCAACACATACAGCAAGGGCTGTGCAACATCATCTAAACGTAACACACCCCGGTAGGTGGATAGGAACATGGGGTCCTATTCCATGGCCTCCTAGATCACCGGACCTTACTCAACTGGAGTATTACCTGTGGGGCTACCTGAAGAATCGTGTCTACGGTGGGTACACAACACCGATAGCATCAGTTAATTACCTCTTAAGTCGAATCACTCACGCTTGTCCGATAGTCGACTCAGAAAATATCACATTGGCAACATGACAATTTAAGGGTGGATCAGACGGGCTGAACTTTGCGTATGGAATAAGAGCAGACATTTCGCGCACCGCGTATAATGTATACATGCACATACGATGAAGAATGTACTACATAATCAGAAGGTACTACAGGAAAGGATTTCATACTATACCGAAATAATACTTATGTATGGACTGTAAATAAACGGATGTGTTACAGAGTTATAAATCATTTGTTATAAATCATAACTGTTCATCGTAACTAACTATTAATAGTACCTAATATAAACGTACGCTGTATATGGGGGTTTCGGCCCTCATTCACGATGTTCTAAACCTATTACAACTAACATTTGTTGGTAACTATTACGGCAGCAGCACGTATTTTTCCGCGTGTATTGAGAGGTAACTACCATTTGAATCGAGATGACTGTCTCTATGAACCCTAAATAATTTTTGCCATAAAATGCAATTTAATTATCGGAACCACACGGTTTTATTGAAAATTCGAAGGTTCATGAGCAATTCGCATACAGAGACCCTCTTTATTCCTACAAGTTTCTAAATAATTGACATCATTACGAAAATATTCCGTTGTTGCACATTAGCTGAGACCACACACACACACACACACACACACACACACACACATATATATATATATATATATATATATATATATATATATATATATATATATATATATATATATATATATACTATATATACACACACACATATATATATATATATATATATATATGAGACCTGTTGTGTTATAGGAAGAATGGGTCATTTTTGAATTTAAAAAAATAAGTAAAAAATTGCTAGAGCATTAATAAATAGCATTTATAACAACTTTAGATGCTAAATGAATGCATGGCACATGGAACGCGGTAAATGAATGCATAGTTTACAGGGAGCTTCCCTCCCCGTGAGTGCTGGAAATATAAAATATATCTTTATTCTTTAGTAACAAAAGTATATATATAAGCATATAATTTTTTTAACAAATTGAAGCATCTGGCAGTATTAGTTATGAAGTATGAAATTTGTAGAAAACGTTAAAATCAATTAAAAAACTTATTTTTATGTAATGTTTGTATTTCATTGACACTTAAATGTGACTTTAATCACTTATTGTCGATATTTTTAATAGACAAGAATAAAAATTGATGTAAACATAAAATGTTTTTACCAATTTTATGCAGTGTTTATAAATGATTATGTTTATTTAGGACTTTAATCACTTAATCATGACGTTAATCATTGGATCACGATGATTCTGGAAGGGATGGTATATGGGGATGATTTGCGCATGATTCATTGATCTATTGATTAATTGATATTTTTACTAAAAAATCAGTAAAAACTTAAAAACAAAATGAAAATATAATAGTTTAAGTTTACAAAAGAAAATGAGAAAATATAAATGTTTCAGGTTAAAAGAAACTGGTGTACTCAAAATATTATAGTTAATGTTTAAAAAGAAAATAAAAAATCTCTTTGAAAAGGAAAAAAATATTAAAAGTGTAGAAAACGGAATACCTCTACATCTCTTAAATGTTACAATTTAAAAATATATTTGTTTAAGTCCATGTTCGAAGTTTAGAAAACGAGTAATATGAAATATAAATGTATATGGTTGAATAGAAAAGGGAAATATATTTATTAATGATGAAAATCCTTCGGTGTTTCTACTACTACTACTACTACTACTACTACTACTACTACTACTACTACTACTACTACTACTACTACTACTACTACTACTACTACTACTACTACTCTTTCCATCTCCAATCTGACTCCGTCTCCAGGTAATGTTATGTATCCTTTATTGATGTTAAAACTTTGTTTTGCTAACATTTATTTGTCGAATAGAGTGATAGATAGTTAGGTTATGATAAATTTTTGTAACGTTTTGTTAAATATTACTATGATAGTGTAAAATTAACACTGACACGTTAGAGTTAGGGTGGAAAAGTAGAAATAGTTTAAGTTTTGTAAGGTGATGCTAGCTATTTACAGATATTAAGCATTGAATTTTGTTAATGTTAAAAATTTATACGTACGTAAAGTATGTTAGATACGCTAAAAGACATAAATTTATGTTGTTATCGCACAAAAGAGCTTGTTTTATGTGTCAATGTTGAATGATTAATATAAATGTAAGTGACTAAATGGTATTTTTGTTATAAACATTAAAAGAAAAAAAGATTTAGTAAAAACATATAAGTAATGATAGATTAAATTAGACTGAACAGATAATACTTGATCCATGGTGTATAATTGTATTGAGATTCATATTTTGTGCAACATTCGAACGATATTGTGAATGAATAAGAGAATACCACTTAAGTTCTCTGTGTTAAGTTCAAACGGTAGAGCGACGGAGTCGTATGGCAAGGTCGCGGGTTCGAATCCTAGTTCGGATCCTAGGTGAAATTACCTAGAGAGTTCCCCTCCTTGTATAGGGCTATGCCCGTGAGGTGAACATATATATATATATATATATATATATATATATATATATATATATATATATATATTTTTCTTTTATATATATATTTTTAAGATATATAGAAATATATATATGCTGCTATATATATATATATATATATATATATATATATATAAAGTTCTCTGTGTTAAGTTTCGTATATTTGTGCGTCATAGGGTTGTTGCTAGATCATAAGTTTATGTATTAAGAAATAGTTGCACCTCCCTATAAAAAAATTTTGAAATATTTTTAGTTAACATTGAATGAAAAATATAAATGTAAGTTAGTAATTGGTATTTTTCTTATAAACATTAAAAAGAATAAAAAAGATCTACTAAACACATAAAATATTTTTAATAAATTATATGTCATGTTTGTGCATAGAATTTATTTTTGTTATGTTTATACTTAATACATGCCAAAAAATATAACGTAAAGCAGTAAAACGATACGTAAAGCAGTAAAGCACTAAAACATGGGGTGGACAAAGGGTGGGGTGGGGCACCCCCTTGAGGCTGTTTGGGCTACTGTCTTTACTGCTTTACTGCTGGGATCCATAAGTACATGTTTTTAATAGAATTTCTTGAAATTTATTAAGAACAAAATGTTTTACAAACTTTTTAACATAATAAATAAATATTCTGTAAGTTAAAATTTTAAGTAAAAAATAAAAACTATAAATATAGATAATATTTAAAAAAAGAAAAACAATACGGTATACGTTTTAGATAAAAAACCGAGATGTCGTGGTTGAAAAGTTATATGAGTTAGGTTACGTTGGACTATATTAGCTTGATGCCTTACCCCTGTTAGGTAATGATAGATTAAGTTAGACTGAACAGCTAATACGTAGCCCGTGGTGTATAATTGTGTTCGAGTTTCATATTTTCCATAGTATTTGATAGCCAATGTGAACGAATAAGGGTTACTGTGTTAGGTATCACACATATGTACATTATAGGACTGAGTTTCCTATTTCGTGCAACATTTTGCTATCCAATGTGTGTGACTAAGAGAGTGTTACTTAAGTTTTCTGTCCTAAGTTTCATATATTTATGCAACATAGAACTGTTGCTAGAGCGTAAGTCTATGAATTATTAGCTTACTGCCCTTTAAAATTTCATTTTATAGGCAGAACCCCCTTTCTATGGTTCGGCCCTTCTCAAATGGAGACCTTAGACTCCTTTGAGAGCATTGAAACTATGTTATTCATGCTCTACGTCACCGAAAACATATATAAGCATACCAATATTATGGTTCTAAGTACATGTTTACTAATTCGGCGCCGCACCGGATCCACACCGGTGCCGGCACCAATACCTCCCAATGACTCATATACTTCGTCGTATGAGACTTCTTTCTATTTCTTCTTTCATCTTTTTTGGTTACGCACTCTGTGCTTTTCTTCTAACTCCAGCTCCAGCATCGGCTCCTCCTCCGGCTCCGCCTCCGGCTCAATGCTCCGTCTCATTTGCTCCGTCATATGAGACTTCTCCTTCTTCTTTTTTTCCTTCCTCCTTCCTTCTTTCTCTGTCTTGCACTCTGTGATTTTCTTCTTTTTTCAATGGGGACCCCCTCCAGGGGCCCCTCAAACTCATTTGGAGTTGTTGAAACCCCCCAATTTCGGAATCTATATTCTCTAAAATATATATGTATACAGCTCTTTTGACTCAATATGTGACTGGAGCCAGAATTCCAGGCTGGCTCCGGTATCAGCTCCGGCTCCGGTACTTAATTTAAACTCACTATATTTCATTCCCTTTCTTCTATCTACTCACCAAATTTCAACCTTCTAAGTCCATTTCCTGGTTTTGGGGGCCAGCACCCCCTTCCCCCTATGCGTAGCGCCATGATACAGCATCTATGACTATGTTACCCCTTATAAAGAAGTCATGTCAAATTTGAGGGGAATACGATGTCTCTAACCCACCCGTTGTTAGGGTATGTTTCTCATTTTTTTTCAAATCTGGCTCCACAATCGCCTCCGGCTCCGACCCTTATGCTTCGCCATTTAATTTAACATCGCCACTCTATTTCATTCATTCTCTTCTAACGGTTCACCAAATTTCATCTTTCTAAGTCTATTTTTAGGTTTTGAGGGCCAGCAACCCCCTTCCCACATGGGCGTAGTGCCATGAAACATTGGATTCAACGATGTTGATCCATATAAAGAAGGTATGTCAAGTTTGGAGAGGACACGATGTGTCTAACACCTCCGTTGCTAGGGTATGAGGGTATGCTTTTGGTTCCATTCGATGTCGAATAAAACCAAATAAATGACCCCACGCTGGGGCCATGGGGACTATGGCGTTCGGGAAAGTAACCACGGGAATCTCATTTTGGGGACATTCTACCCTTAATTTGACACCCGTCATGATATGTTTTGGATGAAGGGTAAGCCTGCCACGCAAAACGCGTGTTGATACGTTCTAAAATTTTAATGGTTCATCCGAGCTGCTCAAACGCAACGGTATTGCACTCGGCATACCTCAAAACATATTATTCGATACCATGTTCGCCCTCGTAGCTCAAAAAACAAAAAAGTGGCATAGAAAGGGGGTAGGGGTACTAACTCATACTAGGAGTGCTCCGATTCCTTTATAAACCATCAGAATCGATTCACCATCATCGATTACATACTAATCGACACCTTGTTCGATCTCGTAGCTCCAAAAAAAAAAAGTGGTATAGAAAGGGGGTGCTAAACCGGTAGGAGTGCTCCGATTCCATTATAAACCATCAGAATCGATTCACCATCATCGATTACATACTAATCCACATTTTGTTCGACCACATAGCGTAAAAATAAAAAAGTATAGAAAGCGGGGTAGGGTAATAAACCATAAAGGGGGTAGGGTAATAAACCATGGTATAAGTGAAGCGAGTCATTCATAAACCATGCGAGGATTTTCCCTATACCTTATCACATACGAAAAAGAGCTATCTTATCAGCTACCTTATCAGCTGAACAGCTACCTCACCTATGACGTCACTTCCGGAATCGAGGTACGATTCTTCATGTTTACTACTGAGGGAGTTCCACAGAAGAGAGGTGGCTGGAAAGATGAAGAAGACGGAGGTGAAGGATGCAGACAATGCAACAAATAAACCGGGGGTTGGTTCCCAATATTATGCACAGGATTTATGAAAAAGCAAGACACCGCACCGCACCGCACCGCACCGCACCGCACCGCACCCTTTGTAATATCTGGAAGACGCAATGTAAGTGAAATTCGAAAAGGCATTTCACAACCATTAGAATGAAAATAAAGTCAAAAGATTTTATATATATATATATATATATATATATATATATATATATATATATATATATATATATATATATATATATATATATACTATAACTATATATATATATATATATATATATATATATATATATATATATATATATATATATATATATATATTGCTATCACTCTCGGAGATGAGCTTGTTTTATATGAGGGCCAAAAACATCAGAAGAAATTAAACCCCCCCAATTCATAATTTCCCCAATAAATAAATGAGAAAAAATAACTGCGCAATGATATTTGCAATGAGAAGATAAAGAAGAAATTCGAAGGCCTTTCACCAACGCTTACAACGAAAATAGCCTCAAAGATTAATATATATATATATATATATATATATATATATATATATATATATATATATATATATATATGTGTGTGTATATATATTTATATTTAAAAATATATATATATATATAACTATATATATATATATATATATATATATATATATATATATATATATATATATATAAACAGGAAGACGAACACCAGGGAGAGTGCCATAGTTTATTAAGGACGTTTCGCTATAGCTAAGAGCATCATCAGCTATAAGTAAATAATAAATTATAAATAAACAATGTGTACAATAAGCAGGATAATACAAAATATATAAAATATATAAAGCTATATAAAAATTACAAAGTTAAAATTAAATCATAATTATAACAACTCGTTTTACTCAGGGCTGCGGAGTCGGAGTCGGAGTCGTGGAGTCGGAGTCGTGGAGTCGTGCAATTTTCCCGGAGTCGGAGTCGGAGTCGGGTCGAAAACTCTGTGCAAGTGGAGTCGGAGTCGGAGTCAGGTCGAAGATTCCTGTGTGAAGTGGAGTCGGAGTCGGGTCGGAGTCGGGTCAGGTCGAAAATTTATTATTATTATTATTATTATTATTATTATTATTATTATTATTATTATTATTATTATTATTATTATTATTATTATTATTATTATTATTATTATTGTGTGTGTGTGTGTGTGTGTATTATTATTATTATTATTATTATTATTATTATTATTATTATAAAGAAGTTTTTGATTTTATTTCCAACATTCTAAATATTTATTTTTGTACGTAATTTAATTTCCTTAAAATAATCTTTGAAAATAATATACAGGAGAAGAAGA
>JABUQX010011038.1:27500-30000 GCA_015478945.1 Trachelipus rathkii
GTCAATTTTACCCTTAAATCACTCGATGATGAAAGTTTACTCCTGTATCTGTTTTTTTATGTAAGCATACGTTGAGAATGCAGACACATAGATAAGTGGAATTAAAACACACAAGTCTTTTTAATTGTTTTCTGCATACACTTGCATCCAGAACTCTTCTTGGCCCCCTTCGTGGTATTTAAGTTTCAAAGTGCTGTCTTCACTGGTGTCCAGCAGATTTTGAAAAGCTTCATTTGTCATCCCAGTAGGTTTACGTTTCGGGTCGCACGAAAACGGGTTTGTCATCCAGCTGTAGACATCCTCAGAATCAATATCGGGAAAATACTCAATGGTTTTTTCCAAACCTTCCAAGTGGGCAGTAATAATTTCGAGGAAGTTCGGCTGAAGATGGATCTCATTTGTTTTGACAAATTCTTGCAACCGAGGAAAGTTGGAGATGTCTCTGCTTTTAACACACACTAAAATAGAAATATGCGCAAGCCTTTTATTTTGTCTAATTGTGCTCCTCCCTTCCCTTGAAGAGATGTGGTGATTTCATTTAGTTTTTCGAATATGTCGGAAGGTATCCCAATTGCCAGCAGCCAATCGACATCAGATTGTTTTGAATAACAGACTGCTACTGTAAATGTGACCACTAATGCATCGTTTAGTTCAAACAGTCTGGCTAAAATATTTCCCCTTGAAAGCCACCGCACTTCTGTGTGCAGCAAGAGGTGGAAGTGATCCATACCCATATCTTCGGAGGTAAGTTTTAAAAGGCGTGCTTGAAGCGGGCGGCTCTTAACATGATTAAGTATCTTCACAGCATCATCCAGTACGACTTTTAAATCTTGTGGCATCTTTCTTGTTGACAGGGAATGCCGATGTATGACACAGTGGCTGCTGGTGGCGTTTTCTGTCACTTGCTTCATCCTAGACACCGCTCCTTTCGTTTTTCCAACCATTGCGGCCGCTCCATCACTGCAAATATCCCCACACTTGCTCCACTCCAAACCATTTTCCTGTACAAATTTGTCGATAGCATTGAAAATTTCATCGCCAGTGGTTAAGTCTCAAGCACTTCGCTCATCAAAAGTTCCTCTTCTATTTGCATTGCGAATGGGTACCTCACAAATACAAGAAGAACAGAAGTCCCGCTACATCGGTACTTTCATCAAGCTGTAAACTAAAAAATTCACAAGTTTTCAATCTTCTTATAAGTTCATTCTCGACTGTCTCTGAAATTGTGTTAATTCGCTTGCTTATAGTGTTATTTGATAGCTGCACAGTATCAATCTTCTTGCCATATCTGGCTCTAAAACTAACAACATCCTTCAGGCAAGGTTTAATTAATGTCTCGGCAATAGTATGCGGTTTTCCAGTTTTTGCAATATGTAAACTGACAATAAATGAAGCTTCAGTTGCGTTTTCATTTTCATTTGTAGAAATTCTCTCCATCATATATGAGCCTGCTTGAAGAGATAAAGCGCGGCGTTTGAAGATTTCTTCACCTTTATGCACTAAATCAGAATGATTGCATTCCAGATGTTTTTTTAATTTGGATGGGACTAAGCAGCCATTAGCAACAACTTTATGACAGTTAACGCATTGCCCTTCGGGTGCCTGTTCGTTCCCAACCGGAAAACGAATTGTACTACTTAACTCCAAAATTTTAGTGAAAATTGAAAAAATGTGCTGGCACCCCTGGCACACGCTGGCGGCACCCCAGGGTGCCGCGGCACCCACTTTGGGAACCCCTGCCTTACCGTATAGCATTTGGAGATTAGATTCATTGGAAAAGTGGTATATTTTTTTATTCTCAAAAGCAAGCGAAAAAAAAATTGTTGAAACAAAAAAATGTTTTACTGTAACTCTGTAAGCACTAATCTGAGTCAGAGTCGAAATTTTGAATTTGACTGCTGGAGTCGGAGTCGGAGTCGGAGTCGGAGTCGGAGTCGGGACGAAAATTTTGTTAAGTGGAGTCGATGTCGGAGTCGACAATTTTTTGTTTAAGTGTAGTCGGAGTCGGAGTCGGAGTCGGAGTCGGAGTCGGAGTCGGAGTCGAAAAATTTATTTTACGACTCCGCAGCCCTGGTTTTACTAACCTAAGAAAATGAATGAACAAGACAAAATCAGATCACTATTTATATCAAAATTAAACTTAGAGTAGTTGGTTGTTTGAAGCTTGCTACACTTAAAATCAGCATTTATAACAGTATAATAAAATGAAAATTATAAAACATATATCATGAAAAATTATTAGAATTAAAATAAATTGAGTTTGGTTGAAGATAAATAAGAGTTGAGTTCAGGCTCCAGTTCATGAATGTAGAGACTCTCGATGTTTTTCCTGTCGTGAGAATCAGTGACGGAGGCAAGAATCGAGAAGTTCTCGGTAGTGATGGAATGGTCTTTATCATGGCTATGACTACGTATAGCTGAATAATGAATATATATATATATATATATATATATATATATATATATATATATATATAATATATATATATATATATATATA
>JABUQX010011038.1:35000-43297 GCA_015478945.1 Trachelipus rathkii
ATAATAGCTATAGGGCTATATATATTAGGTAAAGTAGTAATAGCACAGGACTCCACATTTAGTGAATTATTTCGACCACCAGTTTCCGTAAGGATAAGAAACACAATTCTTGAAATCAATTTATTATTATTATTATTATTATTATTATTATTATTATTATTATTTATTATTATTATTATTATTATTATTATTATTATTATTATTATTATATTATTATTATTAATTATAGTTAATACATATCGATATATGATTTTTGGACAGAAATTTTCAGAAAATATTGGTCGTTGTGCTATACCTTTTACCATATATATATATATATATAATATATATATATTATATAATAATATATTATATATATATATATATATATATATATATATATATATATATAATATATAATATATATATATTAGGATGTTACCGGAACCAGAATTTTTGGGTTCGCGGCCGGACCGGAACTTTCCGGAACCTTGAAAAAGTTCCGACCGGAAGTTCCGGCCGGAACCGGAACTTTTCGACTTCAGCTACACTTTACATAAGCTGCGTTTCAAGAAGCCCGACTGCAGCCCGGGCGGGCACACATGCATCGTTCAGAGCCCGTTTGCGCACTTCTACGTCACAGTCAGGCACCCGTCCAGGCCCCCGTTAGTTAAATCCTCGATTTCGAGAATTAATAAACGGGCGGGCTGCGCAGAAGAATACTTTGTTCACAAACAAATCTTTTTACAAAACATGTGTCGGAAATGGCTTGCCAAAATTTTTAAATATTTTAGTTAACTTTCATATTAAGGATACTAATATATCGTATCATTTCATAAAATAGATACATATAAGTATAAAAGTATTATTGCTTACAATTGCCAGCTGATCCGACGGTCGCGCGCTCGGCCGTTTCCAGGTACTAAAATTTCCTGTTCTCTGATTGTAATGTAATTTTTTTCCAATTCGAAGCGTTTCCGAGTCGATTTTGCACACGGGCTGCACTCTGGCTTCTGGAAACGCAGCTATTTTCTACTTAAAATTTGTCTGATTAACAAGTGGAGTCTCTCTAGAAGTATCTGTCATCTTGTCATATCCATACTGTGATATGGATAAGCGGATCAATAAATTTATTAATTAAAAAAGGAATATACTATAGCTGCGTTTCCAGAAGCCCGAGTTCCAAAAGCCCGTGTGCAAAATCGACTCGGAAACGCTCGAATTGAAAAAAATTGGGGCACTTTCCCCCCTAAATCTATGGCGAAATAAAAAAAAATGAACACTTATATTTATGCCAGAACGACGTTGTTTTAAGGGTTTATTAGTGGAAAAACTGAAAAAGATATATCAATCGTAGATAATGAAGTTTAGTAATATTAATTACAAACGTTATTATTAAAATATATATATTATATATATATATATATAATATATATATTTTATATATAATATAATATATATATATACAAACGTATATATATATATATATATATATATACTTAACCTTTGCCACCCCCTAAATGAAATCTTGCCTACACCCATGACTCTTATACTTATATGTATCTATTATTATGAAATGATACGATATATTAGTATCCTTATATAAAAGTTAACTGAATATTTAAAAAATTTTGGCAAATGCCATTTCGCGACCCATGTTTTGTTAAAAAGATTATTTTAGTAAACAAAAAATATTCTTTCCGCCACAGCCGGCCTGTTCATAATTCCCGAAATCGAGGATTTAACACACGGGCGCCTGACTGTGACGTAGAAGTGCGCAAACGGGGTCTGGAACGATGCATGTGCGCCTGTTGCTCGCCCGCGGCTTCAGTCGGCTTCATTGGAAAACGCACTTTATATAAAGTTTCACGGTCTTCAAAGTTTTAAAAAGCTTTTTTCAGAGGCGGGTAAACGTGATTTGAGGATAAGAGCATGACGTTAACTCCACAATATGAGAGCAACTTATTTCCTTACACCAAAAACATTCAAAATTTTCAAATAAATTCATTTTAAGTAAGAAATTTATGGAAATCTTGTTTTAAAAAATTTTAAAAAATTTTTTCCAAAACAGTTAAGTAAATATTTTGTTTTGTAGTAGTTTCTACTTTTAAAGTTAATTTCTTTTAAATATAAATAATTAATAATAATAATAATTAATAATAATAATAAATTAATAATAATAATAATAATAATAATAATAATTATATTATTAATAAATAAATAATATTACTTAAAAATTAATTACTGAATTCCAATCCTTGAAAAAATAATCTTTAGGTTATAATAAAAAAATAATTTAATAATAATAATAATAATAATAATAATAATAATAATAATAATAATAATAATAAAAATTAATAATACCCTGCTACAAATTTTATTTATTCCCCAGGTCTAGATCTAGAGCAGGATTTGGCACAAAAAAGATCAAATATTTTTAAATCAACTGCGATTTTTTTTACGTTTTTTTTTTTTTTTATTAAAAAAATCATTATTTTTTTTGTGTATTTCTTAGACCAGTTTTGCTCCTAAATTAATAAATTAATCCTAGCTATTACCTAATAATGATAAGTATATTTCATCCACATAAAAGTAATTCATTCAATGTTGTTTCAAGTCATTTTTTTAATAAAGAAATAAAAAAATTAGAGTACTCGGATATTATACAGTATATAACAAAAACTATATATATATATATATATATATATATATATATATATATATAATATATATATAACATAAAATAAATATATATATATATATATATATATATATATATATATATATATATATATATATTTTATAAAAAAATAAAATTAAAAAAATTTAATTAAACTAAATAATTATATTTACCAAACTTATTATTAATTAGACAATAATTAGGATTATTAACTAATTTTATAAAAAATAATAATTAAAAAAGCAATTTGTGTCTAAAAAAATAAAAAAAAAATAAAAAAAAAATCTCAAAAAAAAAAAAAAAACCCCAACCCCGTTCTAGAGTAATAAAGCTACGTTTCATATTTTAAGTTTTCGAAAGTACAGAGTCGAAGGTCATTTATCATGATTTTTGTTCACATACAGTCGTCCATCGTAGAACGCGGTCTTATAGTACGCGATCTTGCTATACCGCGGTTGCAAAAAATTAATAAAAAATACAAAGAAAATTACAAAATTAAAAAAATAAAATTAAAATTCTGCTAATACATATGTTAAAAAGATAAAAATTAATATTAAAATTTGAAAAAATAAATAAAATAATACATACATATATTAAGATAATCGAAATAAAAGAAAAAAAAAAAGAAATATTTGGTGAGCCAAAAAGGCAAAAAGCGTCAATTACCGATATCGATGTATTTCTCAAAAAAGCAGCCCATGCAACCTACAGATTCTGGACTGCCTTCATCTCTTACCTTCAACTTCATTACAATTGGAAAGAAACTATTTTGTGCTCAAATTGGCTAAACTTTAAAAATTTTAAAATTTTACTGTCCTCAGGTCTATTTATAAATATATAAAAACAATTTTATCTCCAAATTTTTTTAAAGGTTTGTACATTGATATTTTTCATTTAAAAAAATATAACAAAACATTTTTTTGCTCATTTTAAGATATTGTAGAGTACTGTCTGTAATGTATAAAATATTTCCTACAATTAACTATTGTCAATAAAATATTAGATTTTATAATAATTATATATTTTATACTGTTTTCTTTAAAATAAAATTGTATCAGCAAATTTATTCAATTAAATTATGTAAGTATATAAAATAAAATACTGTACTGTATTTTATTCTCACCTTATACACAATAAGGTAAAAATTTTAAATTAATGAATTTTTCAAGGGGGTTTAAAGTTTATATTGCGATAATATATCGCCTATATAACGCGGTAACGGGGTCAAGGTGATACTCACTTAACCCCCGTGTTTCTACGTAGGGACTCGAACTTGTATATCAATTTTTCTATAATAAATATTATTTTTCTTATGCATAATTCATAACTTAATTGTTTGATTAATAACTGATCAAATCAATTGTACTCGGAATTTTTATATATAGAAATAAGACATTTGAAAAAGTAGAAAGTGTCCGGTTAGTTCTCATAAGCCGGAAACCTAAGCTAGTTCTCGGCCGGAACACGGAATAATTCCAATAAATCGAGGTTTCAAGCCGGGAAAGTTTTATCCCGGTGCAGGAACTTTGTATTTCCGGTACATCCCTTAATATATATATATATATATATATAATATATATATATATATATATTATATATATATTAATATATATATATATATATATATTATATATTTATTCTCATTATATTAAATATTATTATATTATATATATATTTATTATATTATATATATATATTATAATATATAATATATATATTTAATATATATAATATATATCTACTATTATTTATATCTATATCTATATTTTATACATTATAATATATATATATATATAATATCTAATATATATATATATATACTATATATATAATATATAATATATATATATTTAATATATATATAATATAATATAATATATATTAATTATATTAATATATATACTATATATATTATTATATTATATATATATATATATATATAATTATATGATTTATATTGAATAAGTTAATATAATAATTAAAAAAATATTTTTATAATATCTTTATTAATATAGTGTTAAAAGGAAGTATATTCAATTAGAAATAATCCTGATTACCTCAGTATGGAAATTATCTACAGGATAATTTTTTATGTGAGGTGAGTATATAGGTTCCGAGGTAACTAATTCTTGGTTTCTTAGTCACGGTAATATATAGAGTGTGCACAAAAATATTTTCTAGTTATGGATAGACCTCGAAGTTGAAAAGAGCGCTCTTTATTTTCCGTGGAATATTTTAATCATCTATTTTTGATACTTTTTCTCTTGGTCTGTCCTTATGTGTAAATTAATCTCGGTATATTTTTGTCTTTTTGATTATATATATATATATTTATATATTTATATATATTAAACAAGATATAAAACAAACCACACTACAAACAGAGGGCACTACACACAATAAACGTCAAATTAAATAAAAAAATCTCAATATAAAAATCTATTCTATGAGAGAGATAAGAGTAAATAATATAATATATATAATATATATATAAGGTGTGACTAAAATTATTTGTCTGATGCAAGACTTCACTCGGAGCCAAGATATAGAGAGTATATAACACACTACTCAGAGTCCGTACACTCCACTACTCACGTGATACGATTAACTTGGTGATCTTTATATCACGTGATTTAAGGTATATTGGGCGATAGTGCTCTATAAACTCAGCTGAGCTACCGGATCAACTATGTTTGTGCTATTGATCCGTTCCTTCTTGACTCTATACTAAGGCGTACATCCTAGATCGAATGATCAATTCTTCTTACTTATCTTGTATATAAAATAACAAATCTCCCATAAATAATTGATGTATTGGGTCACTATTTTAATTATAATATTATAACTTAACTTGTATATATTGTTTAATATCTCAAAATAAGGATCTATAAAGAATATAATATTATTGGTATGTCCTCTAGTTATATTATAAAATATGATTTTAATTTTTTAATTATTGTTTAAATATATATAATTTTAATTAAATAAATTATAGTATATATAATTATATTTCCTAAAAAAGTTGCTTCACATGATTCTTAGAACAATAAATATATCTGATCATGGAATACATTTCCCTTACCAACAAGCTCCAAGCTATCCTTATTACCTCATCGTTGTACCATAGTACTTGTGTTTTTAGGTTACTCCTTCTCTTATTCCTTTTTTAATCTTCCTTTTTCCTTTTTTCATCTTTTTAAAATTGTACGTATTCCCTGATTCTTATCATAATATATCATATATGTGTATACTTAATTATATATATATATATATATATATATATATATAATATAAATATGATATATATATATTATATATATATATAATATAATTAATATATATTATTATAATATATATATATATATATTATATTATATAGTTATATATAATTATCAGCTTAAGTAAATGACCTCAAAGGTACCCGCTACCGTCACCGCATAAAACTCCGCCACTCCGCCCACTAACATCACCTTAAGTATAAACAGTATTGGAGTTTGCTAACATGGTATCTCCCTACTCAAATACTGACACATACATATAATGAGGTAGGTGACGTGACCTCTGTTATCAGAAGAGGTATTTACGTTTGCTATTATGCATACCCAGAGGAGGGGGGTGCTGGCCCTCTATAAAAAATGGGATAAAAATGCATCGTAGAGGTCTGAAATCGGAGAAAGGTAATATTAAGGTACAGTAGGAGTCGGAGTCAGTGAGGTATAGGAAAGAGTCGTGAGTATAGGCAGTCTGAGTCTAGAGGAGTCGGTAACAGTTAGACATACGTGCTACTAATGTTGTCATGGAGTGGCCGGTGCTAGGTGCTGAAGTTAAATAAATAATTCGTTTTAAAGTCCCCATATTGGTATCAATAAATTAATTATAATATAAATATGTTTATATAAGGTGTAGAAATCGATATTATGAGGGTTGTAAAGTTAACATTAAAGTAGGGTAGTCAGTAGGGGTACCCACCGGAGGGTAGTCCCCCTAAAGAAATGCATGGAATCAAACAAAAACAGAAGATGGAGGAATGGTAGAATGGACAGGAGGTGAGGAAAAAGGTACAAGGATAGGTAATGATATTTAAGAGAGACTGATGAAATATGGAAAACAGAGTTATTAAGATATCCTCGGACAGGTGCTGGACCCGTAACGGTGCTAAGTTAGTTAAAAACATTACTGCTATAGGCTAAAAAGTGACTGACATTTATCTATTTTTAATAAAACTCGTTTTACTTTTTATACACGCTCAAACTAAAATATATATTGGTTTGCGATTATTTAAATTATATAAAGTTTCATTTATGACATTTAATTCTTATGTGACTTTAAATATTTATATGTTTTCAATTTAATTAATTAAATATATTATTTTTTCAAAGTTTTTTAAATTAATTTTTATTTATTTTTTTTATTATTTATGTTTTTAATTTGCTTAAAATACCTATATATTGTTTATTTAATATAAAATAATAATTTTATAGCTTTTCATGTTTATATCTTTAAAAATTTTGCGTATCAAAACACCCTAAAGCAGTATTAAGTAAAATATTACAGAAATATAAGAAAATTCAAACTCAACCCAATACCTACCCTATCTCATCCCCTCTCCTCTCAGCTCGGAGACTTGATAATCTAAAGATCTAATTTGATCTATTTGATATTCATGTCATTATTTTGTTAACATAAACTAAAACTTTTATTCCTTTTTTGTTTATAACCTATTTAATTATACATTATTTAAACATACCCTAATGCATATAAAGGCAGTGATTAAATCAGCTCAAACAAAAACCACCCCATACCTACTCCGTCTCACCCACTCCGTACCCGGATCTATTGATCTCTAATTGATTCAAGTCGATTTGTTATAATAACTATTTTCGGCTCAACTTTATTAAAATATCTCGGCTCTAATAATAACGGTCCTCGAGAGACCACAAGTAACTCCGGCTTTCTCCGGCCGGAGACCTATATATTTTAAATGGTATATGTTTTGATAAAAACTTAAACATTATTTGGTATAATTAAGGTCTCGTTATTGGCCATTGAAAAACTATATGAATAAAGGTTAAAGTCTTCTCACCCCCAAAGAAAAAATTAAAATCACCCATTTATTCAAAAACTAAAAGTCTCAAATGAATTTGCTAATATTGCATCCAGTGTTTCTATATGGTGGATGAAATAAACGTTATATTATACCGAATGCATTAAAATTCGGTAAAATAATTTAAGTGGTGTTATGTGTGTATGTAATACGATCTATTTAGCTGTGATTTCCCCCATTTACTAATAATTTGACAAACAATAACTTAAAATGAAGTAGAATTTGATATAATATTAAATCCCCGGAATTGAACTTAAATCCCCTAACAAAAATAAATTTACACTTTGATAAATCTAGCTTTAAATAAATACAACAAGAAATAGCGTATCAAATAGGAATAATTGGTAATAAAGAAAACTAATTTTAAACTACATGCTATATTACAGACAAAAAGCTAAAAAATTATGATTATATATCCTTAAATTCATTTTTTTTAAATATATTAAAGCGTTTTAAGTTTTTAACAAACTAAATCATTTGTGAAACTAACTTATTATTAATAATTATATATATATATATATATATATATATTAA
>JABUQX010011039.1:0-2500 GCA_015478945.1 Trachelipus rathkii
AGAGAGATACATTTCCCCATCATATAGTGCATGCATCTTTTCCTGCTTGTAAATGTGAATCCACTCTCAATCAATTAATTCTTGCAATAAAAACTGTTCTTAGAGAACAATAAAATATGCTTTGAGTCCGTTTTAAATTGCTACTGCATATATTAATATTTATTATTATTTATATATTATTATTATATATATTATATTATTATTATTATTAATATTATTTATTATTATTATATTATATATATATTATTAATTATTATTACTTATTATTAAATTAATATATTATATTCTTATTATTATATATTATTATTATATTATATTATGTATTAGATTATTATTATTATATTATTTTATTATTATTATTATTATTATCTATTATATTATTATATTATGATTATTAATATTATTATATAATTATTTATATTTATTATCAATATTATTATTATTATATTATATATTATGTATTATTATTATATTATTTATTATATTATTATTATTATTATTACAATGAAACTAAGTTATTGACAAGAAAAAGTCCATAGTACATGAACGGAACGGGGGCTGGATTTGTAATAGCAGTGACAAGGGAAGTGTTGCTTGTTTGTGGTTGGTAATGGAGAAATGAAAGATTGAGTCATAAAGGAACGATTCAGAGAATAATTAGTAATATCTTATTTGAAAAATGTTAGAGTGATATGAATATTTCCAAAGGGTGGTTGAAAATAATTAATTTATACAGAATTTTTATTGCTTGCATATTAAGCTAGGAAATATTTGAATATCTACCCGTACTGTAATACAAGAATTAATTATTTATTTAAACTCTGAACTCGATCTTGCTAGGAAATGATCGCTTTTCTCTGCTTTGGTTTTCAGTTACTTACATCAATAGTCGGATAACATTCATTTTGTATATAGACTACTACTTTTGTTCTTAAAATACAATTTTTATTTTTTTGTGAAAAGCTTATAAATGTTGCTCTCTTTAGTGTATCAATTCACACTATATATTTTAGTTTTCCAATAATTAATAATAGAAAAATTAATAATAATAATAATAATAATAATAAATAATAAATAATAATAATAATAATAATAAATAAAAAATAATAATACTATAATGAATAAATTCTTATTTTCTTGTGTAAAATAGTTTAAACTGTTTATTGAGTTTGCAATGGATATTATATTATATTAACTATAATATATATATATATATAATAATTATATTATATAATATTTAATATATTGATATATATATTAAGTATATATTAATATATATATAAATAATATATATAAATATATATATATTATATATAATGTAATATAAATATACATAATTAATTCATGATAAATGTAGATTATCATTATGTATTCATAATATTTTATTATTATAATGTTATTATTATAATACTATTTTATTATTATGGTACATTTCCACATTGGGAATATGTCTATTTATAGTCTGGCCTTAAACTGTTCATTGTTTATTAATATATAATATATATATATATAATAATATATATAATATATATATATATATATAATATATATATATATATATATATAGATATTATAATATATATAATAATATATATATATAATATATATAATATAAATATATTATATATATATTATGGCACATACTGTAATAAATTAACCTACATAAATCTTATGTTGTACAAGTACGTGGTCTATAAACACCTGTATAATATCATATATATATATATAAATAATATATATATATATATAAAGCAGGGTTGGTTTTGGCTATGGTTAATGGGCTATTTGACCATTATAATTTTTCATATAATGGTCAAATAGCCAATTAATCATAACCAAAAAGCCAAATATCCATGGGTTTTTGCCAACCCTGATATAAAGTCTCTTTATAATTTTAAAAAAAAAATTAAAAAAAGCAAATAAAGTTAAAATCTGTGTAATTATTAATGTGGGAGGTAGCTATTTGAAGTTTTTTTGCCTGATTAATACACCATATGAGGCCTCATTAGTTTTCACGAAGCACACCAAAATTGTAATCGATTGCCTGCAATGTTTGTTGTTGGATAGCCTCATCAATAGTGGCAATGACATCAGTAATCCTTTGCTTCAAGTTGTTGATGTCCATTATCTTTGTTTGATACATGATATCTTTAACATAACCCCATAGAAAGAAGTCCAGGAGAGTGATATTTGGGGAACGAGGTGACCGGGAATTGAACATCCCTTCCTATCCACTGGTTTGAAATTTTTGATTAGAAACTAACAATTATTTTTTTTTTTTTTTTTTTTGGTATACACAGTTACCACCACTCACAGGCGAAGCCCTTTTAAAGGAGGGGGGGGGATAAAAAATAAGAACCCATAAAAAAAATGAAAATCGAAAGGTCTCTGTCATGCATCCCAATGGTGGTGGGCCACATCTGCTGTAAAATGTGGTCTGGTTGAAGGTCTTCCATTGGTGGTTCAAATATTAGTAAAGTGAACGTAGCTCTGCCAGAAA
>JABUQX010011039.1:5000-7500 GCA_015478945.1 Trachelipus rathkii
GTATTCTTATTAATTTTGGGAAAGGTTTATCGTAACCACTGACACACTGAAGATTAATTGTATAGTCCTCCTTGTTAATTTTGTATTAATTTCATTATCTCTTTCGGCAGTTTCCGTTTACGACTTTTACACGATTTGCAATTGCTAAAACATTGTGTATTTTCATTCTGTCTCCCAACTTTTTTTACAAGTTAGATAGAGTTGCAATTAAGTCGTTTGTTGTTGATTCGTTTCTGAGTCGCTGCGAGTCATTGTTAAAGAAACTCGAAGAAGAAGTGAACATGTTCAAAAAATCCAATTAGGCTTACAGAAACTCACGCATTTCCATTGCAATCAGCGCACATTCCTTTATTGCTAGTTCCAATTAGCTTTCTGCCACGAATCCCCTCGTTATTTAAAAGCGTGATTTCATTTATTTTCTCGTTAAACAGATATCTCATTGTGAAGAAACTAAAGCAAAAAATTCTGATTTAGATACCAACATACTGTTTTCTTGATTTTGTAAAAGTGACGGCCCTCATATATTCACATTAATATTTTTGTAAAGAACAGCTTTTTAAACGAACAAGATGTGATTTCGACTTTAATGTGCATAGGGTGTTGTAAAACAGGCCATTAACATAAAATCTCTCTATAAAAAACTAACTCACAAACTCTATTTTCTCCCCTTACCGTTTAACGTAAAATTCATTTCTGTATAACAATATCTTTAAACATTAATGGCATTTGCTTATCCATCGTGCATGATTGATGCTCCACGAGTTCTAAACCTTAAATTCAGATCCCTCTTTCCAAGAATAGTTTGCAAGAATTTAGCTCTTTATAAATCATCATGAGCAAATTGTTTTTCATTAATCTAACTAGACAGTAAAAATATCGCAATGCTTCGGGCTTCAAATTTCATTATTGCCTTTGACTTCCATCGCAGATTTAAAATTTATTTGGTTGATTTTATACCAAGATTCTTTAAAGCGCTTAAAGAACTGAATATCAGGGCAACTAAACAAGGCATCAATTGTATCAAAAGCACTTAACATTAAATCATAAAATGGTGCTTACATCGTAAATATAATAAATCTGTAATTGACTACCTACTGTTTTATATCAAAAGCCTAAAAACAACCAAAGTCGAAGTATAGTACCTGCAACACAGGGCTTTATTTATCTGACATACCCCATTCTAAAAGTAATTGATAAACTGCAGTTGCTTGTTCTCCACCTGATGAATTGTTTACGAATGGAATGCCTAATAAATTGTTCTGAATCTCCGCTTCTAATAATTATTGCTAGTCTGTTTTCTTTTTAATTGCCGGTTAAATTGGATAATAGTTAACCATCCCAGTTGAACTACAGCACATTAAAAATCCCAAATTTTGAATGTGCATTTTTTCCTCTGCTTTTTTCTACCGTTGTATCGTTGAGCGACTTATGGATAAGGAATGAACGTCTTGTCCAAGGCGATAAAATATGAACAGCATCCCTATCACTTATCTTACATTTATCAAAAGCAGCAACAATTTTTTACATAATTAGGTTTTGTGTACCCTCTAACCTTTCTTCGATGTTGATGGTCTAGGTTGCTCATAGTCTACCTCTTCGTCAGAGGTGGAGGTATTGTGTGATGAACAACTTTTTGATGATGGGCTGAGATCGTAAGCAGCTGCTTGCCCTGTAAATTTTTTGAGCGTTTCAATAACTTGTAGATGAAATATATTATAGATATAAAATTATTAATAATTCTCAGGTTTTTAAAATTAGTAAGTACAATGAATACTTTGAATAGTTAAAAAACAGTTAAAAGAACATTATTGTTAACACTCACCTGTAAATTCTAGAACTTGGCGATTTTTCTCAATCTGCACCATTTTCCTTTTTTCCCCCTCTTTAATTCTCTTTTCCTTTGCTGTTAAATTGAAATCTATACCATGCATAAATCCCTGTCTATACCTTCTTCCCTTTGATTTATTAAGAAGTGTCTATCTTCCTCCAGCTTTATCAGTGTAAAAGCGTTTCCATGAGCAATATCAAACAAGTTGTCTAAGTTTTTAACAAAAGCTCTTGCATTTTCTTTTATAGCTTCACTTCCTCGTTTAGAGCTTTTCTGCAAACCTCTTAACTCTCCATATACACCTAATTTCTTTATACAATGTTGAGCATCTCGCGTCGGAATACGAGCTTTGTTCTAAAAAATATTAACTTCATCAATGGCTAGTTTTGCATGCTGTCGAAGAGTTAGTTTCACTTCACGAAGGTTAAAGAAAAGAACACATAAAACTTGTCTAATGGAGGGTAGTTTTCTCCTTACAATTTGTTGTGAGTAGTTGCCTATTAGATACACTGAAGTATCTTTTCTCAAAGTTCGAGTTTCTAACATTTCGAAATAACACTTGTATTAGTTATGAATATCAGAATGAAAAATACACCCTAGAGTTTCATGGGACGGCGAACGGACCCTCACTATGTAAATCGTCAATGTTTAAGGGTTCATCCCTTGGCCCAG
>JABUQX010011039.1:12500-24018 GCA_015478945.1 Trachelipus rathkii
GTTTGGGTTATTATTCATCTTTTGTTCATATAGTATGAGTATTTTATTTCATTTTTAATTAATCACTGTATCGTGTCATCACATCGGGGGGATGTGGAATTCTGGTCATGTTGTAGAGGTCTTCGAGTAGGTTGGTTTCTATTGTTGAGGATGCTGAGTGAATGTAAATTGTTTATAAGTGTGTCACCTCTTGGTTTGTGTGCGTGTTAAGTCATGCTTGCTGAAGTGCATTTAAGTCCCCATCTAATATCAAGGTATTATATTATGTTAAGGGTGATACGTCCGAGATACAATCCTGTGGAGAATGTTGAGAAGTTGATGGGAAGGATATAAAAATAATTAGGTTGTGTTTTTTTATTAACTTGTATTTTTATTGATTGGTAAGTGGATATTTGATTGTTGTTCGTGAGTTGTTGTGTGTGGCTTATAGTGTTTTGGAATTGAATATTTTTGTGTATGAGTGTAATAAGGCTTATCTTTCGATTGATTTTTTCTTGTCTTAGAATTGTGTAGTTAGGAAATTCAGAGAGGTATGTGTTTTTTGAGAGAGATTGGATTCTTGTATAAGTGCTATGTGTATACTGTATTTAATTAGGGTGTGATGAAGTTACTTATTTTTTATTCCATTTAATATTTAAGTGAAGTACGTTGACAGAGTTGTGCGGTGGGGGATGTGGATTTCTGTTTCCCAGTTTCTGCATAAGTGGCTGGACTATGTTCGAAAATATACATTTGGAGTTCATAGGTTGGTGCATTTTAGATGAAACCAGAGTGGGTAAGAGCTGCATAATATTGAGGTTTAACTTCGACCAGATGAAACCAGAGTTGTAAGAGTTGCAAAATACTGAGGCTTGTCCTCGACCGCATTATTACATTTGAGGCAGATATATGCTCTGGGACCGAGTTTTAATTCTACATCACCGGCTAATGAAAGGAGTTTGGGTGTGAACGCCAGGTTTACGCACCCCAAAGTTTAAAAAGGTGAAAAATAGTAAATACTTATCTCTGAGCCCATAATATTCGGGCGCCGATCTCGTTCATCTCACCTCCCGCAGAAGATGGGGAGAGGCGTTTCCTTTTGAGGTTCCACAACAAAATTCTCGCCCGCCCGACTCCACTCATTATCATGTAATCCTCCAACGTAGAAAGCAGAAGTAAAACCCGAGGTCGGGCGAACGATCACGCGGGAAACAATGATAATATATATATATATATATATATAAAAATATACTATATCATATATAATACTACTACTACTATAGTATATAATACTACTATACTGTACCTATAATTTACTACTATTACATATAATATAATTGGATGCTTTTCTACAAAAAATTTTTATAAATTTAAACTATATATAATAATATATATATATAATTATATATATGATATATAATATATATATATATATATATATATAAAATCTCTGTGGCAGGTGTTAGTGATAGGTTTTTTGAATGGAATTCAAAAGTATGTATGTTGATTGTGAAGCGTTTAATGTAAGAAATAAATGGAGTCGAGACTGATGTTTAATATATAATATGTCGAGTGAAGGCAGGAGATGTTGTTAGGTCTAACCTTGGCTATTTAAATTTGTATATAGATGGCGTGATGAAAGAAGTAAGAAGTGGTAGGGGACAGGTGTTAGTGAATGGAGAAATGGAAGAAAAGAGCGGAAAAGGGCTTCCTTGAACATTATTATGTTTCAAGCATGACTTTTGGGTTTGGTTTTGGTGGAATTGAAGAGTGTCTTGAGAGGATTGGTTAAGACTGTTGTTTGGCTCCAGGATGTGTATTAAAGGATTGGGTTGAAAGTTTAATCTATAGAATAAAGAGATAAGAGTTAGATGGTTAGTGATTGTAGGAGAGTCCTTGTGTGGTCATGTTGGATATTTCCTATGAAATTTGTATGAAAAAAGGGAACAGTTTTGATGCAGAATATTATAAGATAAGTCTGTGATAAGGTGGCTTGGTTGCATATGATATCTGTGTTGAATACAAAGTGGACTATGAATCTTGAGTTCTCTAGTGGTCTTTAAGCAATCTTATTACCATTGTTAATGGTATAGTAACGATTTTAGCTTTAATAAGAGGTAAGAGAGTCTTAAGTGAGCAATCTGTCAGATAATGGACAATTTAAATGTTAGGGGTTGTTTGGTGTTAATAGAATGGGACGAAACATTAACCCAATAAAATAAAACTAGATGTGTACTAGATGATTTGACATATGGATAGGATTTTGGTTAAAGTTGATATAATGTGGTGAACGTGCTGGAACGACTGGCTGGAAAGACTGAGAAGAAAAAAAGTGGTTTAAGTAATAAAGGAATAATCTAGATTGAAAGGAAATAAATGTGAGTGTGGCAGAGGCCGAGAAGAAAGGTGGACATAATAGGAAGTGAAAAAATGGCGAAGGTTTTTGTAGGAGGGGGAATATGGTTGTGAGTCGCAACTGGCCCAAGGGAATGAACCCTCATTTAGCGAGATTCCACAATGAAATTCCCATCGCAGTCCCTGTGAAGCCACTTGGGTTGGGATTTATTTTGACTGGAATGAGCTCTACCACTTAATAGAGGTATAAAAGGGGAATTAGTAAAGGGACTTTTCTTTCAAAAATTAGGATCTTGTTCTTCTATTAACATTTTCTGGTTTCGGATGTAAATATGAATGGCACCTCACCCCCAATTTTGGGATAGGAAGCGGAAGATTATATTATAATATATTTAGGTATGTGTATTATTATATAAAATACTATTATATATAATAAAAATTTATATATATATATATAATATATTATCGTAATATAACTATATATATATATATATAATATTATATATATATATATATATATATAATATATTTAATTTAAAATAATAATATAATAATAATAACATACCAGACAATCATGTTACTAAACTTTTTTATTAAAATTGTTTTTAATGCCAAAACTGATTACGTAGTAAGTGTTGAACATTTAATTATTATTATTTTTATAGTATTATTATTACTATTATTATTTTTATATAATTATTATATTTTTATTATTATTTATTGCAATTTTTATTTTTAATTTTTAAAAAGTTTAAACATTTTTCCATATTATTTTGTTTACATTGTTTCATAACAAGTGAACCAAAATGATGCCTTACTCAAACGAGTCACGAGTTTCTCCACTACACGTGGACATTTTAAGAGATAATGATGAACATTATATTTAGAATTAAAAGCCAAAAAACAAATAAAAAACAGAAAAAAACAATATAAGTAATTAATTTTTAATTAATAACAAAGTTATAGAAACTATTTAAAAATATATGAAAAAGTAAATGTAAAGTTTAATATTTATGATTAGTTCTTTTTTTTTTTGCTTTTCTCTGAATATACACATGTTTAAGGTAATTCGGATTATTTCGTTATATCTTTTATATTAATGTCCATTGTCCAGTCTATGTTTCCTTATAAGAAGGGATATTCTATGATCAGAAAGAGTTGCAACCTTTTTATTTTTAAATAAATTTTTAAGTAGTTAACGATTTCATATGCTATTGCGATTTTTTATGTTTGCACCTTGCAGATAATGGGATCCGTTTGTTATCTTATTTGGTCATACTTATGTGGCATCCTGCCGAAGGTATGTCGTTGTTAAAACAATGTTAAGGCGTATACAATCCACTTTCATTGCAATAGAATGGCACTACTCGCCAGCAGATTATACACCAAGAAGCAACTAAAAACAAGAGAAGATATTTTGCCAGGACTTATAGTAGCCTCCATTACTCACGGTTGGACTATAAAATAATCTATAATAAAAAACACATTACACCCGGAAACTTTCAAAAATGACTGAAAAAATTGGGAAGCTCTTTTGAAAGAAATAAAAAAGAATATGTTAAGTTACTAATTAATAATGGTTTTCCTCAAATAGTTAAAAGGGAAAAACGCTGAAAAAAAACACAATATAATAAACCTCTACAACAAGACAAGATAAAATAATGTATATATTTTATTACAATGAAGCTTTAGTTGTTTTGGTCCAACTAGATTTCAATGAGAAGTCATGAATCGGAAAAGGACTCTTAAAAGGTTTATAAGTGTAAAGAGGTAAAAATAATGAGTAGCACGTATAGAAGCTATTATAAGCCTGCAGAAATATCTTCCTTGTTTTAGTCGCTCCGTGGCGTGTCCGTCTGGCTGGGTGAGTGTACAACGTCGTCCTGTACCAATTCTATACAATCGCAAGTGGCATGTTAGCCGCCTACCTTACATTGGTCCTATACGACCGACATACACCGAAGCGTATGTATGCAAAACACAGTACGACCAAGTAAAATGCAAACACCATTGATGTAGGTAGAAACATAAAAAAATCGAACTCACCAATGTAATAGTGAATTTAACTTATAAATTTGAATTAAATAAATATGAATTTCTGATCGTTAGACTGGCTGAGTCCCTTCTTAGAAGATAACATATTCTTATAAGATATACATAATCCAGTATTAATATAAAATATAACGTAATGTCCGATTACCTTAACTTTTACTTAGAAGAAAAAAGACATGAACTAAATTATAACTTCCATTTTTTTTAATTATAATAGTAAATTATAATATTGATATAATATGATCTACAAAAATAATTGTATATATTTTAATTTTACATTTTGCCTCGTCTTCTTAAATATCCTTAGAAAACAATCGAACGAAAAATGAGTGGGAACAGAAAGCTCGGATCGTTTCAAAAGGCAATAATTTATCAATTCTAAGAATTAGTTAAAAAAAAAAAAATGTTAGGGGGCTCGAGCTGAAGTAATATTTAACAAATCTTAGCAAAAAATTTATATTAAAAGACAAAGATTGCAGATATTATTTATTATTATTTAATAATGAATATTAAATTATTATTATTATTATTATATAAAATTATTATTATTATTATATAGAATATAAAGACTGAATTATTATAAATTTTAAATTATTAATCTATTAATTATAATTATATATTATTATTATTATTATTATTATTTATTATATATTATTATAATAAATTAATATTAATTATATTTTGCAGACTGGTCCACTTACTCAGTATCGTTGCAGCAGTCCAGATTCCAGAGGTAGCGCCCCGCCTTCCCCAGTATCACTACATCACTCCTCGCCAGCATCATCTCCAGGAGCGACCCTCGTGAAGCCCTTCGTGTATGAAGGCTTTGCGCAATCACAAAACGCTAATCAGTTGAACCACCAGTTTCAGCAAATTACAGTGGTAAATATTTCATAATTGATTTATTAATTTTCAGGGCGTTCCCAAGCATTTTGCTTAAAATTTGACTGAAAATATTTTGGTTCAGTTGATTCAGGCTACTTAGGTTGCTGCTGTGGACTGGGTGGTTTTGAACCACCAGTTCACTGCATAAAGGCGAGAAGGTACCTGTTGTACCCCAAAAGCACTAGAAATACTTATTCCTTTTGATTTATTGTATCGACCTTGATCTTAATTAATAATGTTGTTACATCAAGGTAGAGGATATCTCTGGTCTAAGAATCTAGTTTAATCAAAATTCGAAAGTAGGCAGACTTCGTACCAATTATTTAATATGTTCCTCTTCGTTCATTTATGCCAACCAGTTGGATTCAGAAGATGAGCTTGTGATTGTTGTTCCTCAAGAATTGGAAGTTAATATTGGATTGAAACTTTTAAAGGTTTTTCATTTAGCTAAAGTAATTTTTAGTCCGGTATTTTATATCCTGCACTAATTATGACATCATCATCCAATATAAAGCCAAGAAACTCGTCACAAACCCTTTGAAAATGTCGCTTTTTCATCAAAACTTCATTTAAAAGCTGATATTCCTCTGAAGTTGAACAAAATATACATTTCAATTTAAAAACATCCTTTCAACAATTAATAATATACCTGGAGGCGACCACATTCTGAAGCAGGGTTTTAGAACTATAAGCCAGATTTTGTAGAGTCTCGGACTGAATATATAAATTTACTCCGATCACGAAGAGACTTAATATATATTCAGAATTATTTGCTTTATGATCCATGTATTGTACGGTTTAGATATCCAATCGATTAGTAAAAATATATACAGTACATTTACTGTTGTTTAATAGTATTTAGTAGAAATGTATCTGACTAAAGCCTTTGTAATTCAGTATCTACGGTTGCCTTCCTATATAATATTTGATATTTGTATCTTTTTAAAATGTTGAAAAAATTTCGTTAAAAAAATGGTTTCAAATGAGTTATTTATTTTTCCTTTAGTTTTGATGTTTTAAACGTTTTCTCTTCGTTGAGAAATGCTGCACAATTTCTCAAAGTGACAAAACTATCATTTCTCTGTCTGCTCATTTGAGGTTTGATTTTGTAAGAGACGAAACCTCAGTCTTTTTTGTTTCTCGAAGCTTTCACATTTTCAGAATAATGCAACACACTCCTCAGTATTACAACTATGGCATTATTAATAATAGTGAATCATAAAAAACTTTATTTATCAATCCGTATCTTGTATGCTTTTTACCTACTGAGACCGTGAGGCGTTTTTAGTCTTCCTTCAGTGATTTGGGCTCCTCCCCAAATTTGTTCAAATTTTCTGCCGAGACCACTTGATACCACAAGAGTGAGTAGAATGAATTTAAAAAAATATATATGGTTATGGTTTATATTGAACCTTATTCTTATGGGGAAATAGAGCGAGAACCAGAGGAAATCTTTACTTATGCAACGTCGCTCTTCATTCTTGAATCGTCATTAGACCTATTAAATAAAATAAGCAGGAAAATGAGTTTACAACATTGTAAATAATAATAATCCTAAACAACATCATATCGTATAATAATAAGCGAAATCACAATTAAATGGTAAAGTACTAGTAAACAAAAAATTCTAACAACTACTAGTCTAAGAGTTAAAAATAGTATAACCAGCTTCACGTTACTAAGTGTAAAAAGAAAATCTGCTTTTGTGCACCTTATAAGAGGAATCCAAATCAAGGGGTGTGAAGGAAAATTTATATATATACTTCTATACTTTGTTACGAGAGGCAGAGCTTTCTAAGTTACTAAGCTTTCTAAGCTCCCCTACCCATCCGAGCGGCCCCCTATGCTCCTCGTTACCCTCCTGCTCTCACCACCTGCCCCCCTACTTAGTAGTGAGACTGGTCTGGAATAAGAGGTATAGATCTGAAGTACAATGTGTGTATAGTAGTGAGACTGGTCTGGAATAAGAGAGGTAAGTATGAAGTACAAGTGTGTTCAGATAGCATCTTAGGGCTGGTGTTAAAAAATGTGTGTTAAGTGTCCGAGCCCAAGCACCTTTAGTAAAATGAGGAATGAACAATATTAGTGAGTTTGGTGGTTTGAATAAAGGTGTGTAAATAAAGAGAATAAAGTACATAACCATGCGTTTGCGCCACTCGCCTGACAACGACACTGGATGACTACGCCTCGCCGTTCGCGCCTAAGGGATGTATTAGTGGTGAGTGTGCTGGGAACGACCGGCTGGGGACCAAAGAAAAACAAGTTGGATTGAGTTTTCTTTCCTTTTCCTGGAGAGAGAATGAATTTATATAGTATGCAGAGGCGAGAAGAAAGGTTCATAATAGGAGTGTATGGGGGTTTTGTGTGAGGGGTATGGTTGAGGACCCACCTGGGGCCAAAGGACGAAACACCTACATTGGACGCAGGTCTCATCAGTGAGGTTCTCGTCGCTTGGTGTCTTTCTCGATATTCTCTAGGATGGATTTCTGTCTGTTCTCGACTGTAGGTATCTCCACATAAAAAGTATAAGGGGCAGGTAAGGACTGGTCTTATCCTTTAAACAGCTCTTATATTCTTAGACTACTTTCCCGTTCGTGCATTGCTGCGCACTCTTACCTCCAGTTCTTAGTGGAGTGAGAGTGGAGTGATAGATAAGCAATATAATATATATAATAATATTATTATAATATATAATATAAATATTATATATATATATATATAAGTTCTCATCTTAATATATGTAATATATATATAATCTCCCCTATTATATATATATTATATATAGTATAGTATATTTAAATAATACTTAAATATATTATAAAAATAATTAATAATAAATATAGAGTAGGTATTATAATAAATGATAAAGGCAACACTGACAACAAAACTACCACATTAACATGGGATGATATTATAAGACGTTGTATCTCTCACACCTTATTTCTAAACGTATTCGGATTATACCACAATCCAATCTCAGTAAGACTAGTAAGTAAATTAAAACTAAGATAATGAAAAATAAAAATAAAAAAATAAAAAATCATATGAAAAAATACATAATATACATAACAAAATGACACAATTAAAAAATTAATTAAATAGGAGTAATTTAAAAAATTATGAGAAAATGAAATGAAAACGAATGAA
The DNA here is from genome assembly GCA_015478945.1 of Trachelipus rathkii. Classification (NCBI taxonomy): domain Eukaryota; kingdom Metazoa; phylum Arthropoda; class Malacostraca; order Isopoda; family Trachelipodidae; genus Trachelipus; species Trachelipus rathkii. Next base: position 20,919 of record JABUQX010011039.1, read on the forward strand.
GAAAATAACAATAATCATAATATTAACTACCATAATAATAATAAATAAATAATAATAAAATAATAAAATAATAATAATAATAAATAATAGATAATGATATGATAATAATAATTTACGAAAAAAGGACATAATTCACATATTAATTACAAATGTTAACCCACCAACACTTCCAGACAAGCGAGAAGAAACAAGACGTTTACAGAAAGCATAAAAGATTTTTAGTAGAGGATGCAAAAGATTTGATATGATTATTAAACAATGCTGTTCTACGAAACTACCGTAACCTGGAGAAATTTAGGAAGAACCTAGCCAAAGCAGAATTGGACCTTCACTTCCTCACAGTTTGCAAGGGATATAAGTTTACACCCAAATTTATGAGGTTTAGGTTATATAGGAAAGACTTAAATAATACGTCTCTCTATAGAAAAACTGTTAACTCTTTACTTAGCTTGGAAATCAAATTCAAACGTCTAATAAATCGATATACAGTTAAAATTGCGGAACTTACAAACTCGCTTAAACAGTCCGTTTCATACCTCGACTTTCATCATTTGAGGCACCTTATTAAAAATCATATCAAATCTTTTGCATCCTCAACTAAAAACCATCATGAACGCAAATTGTCACAACTTAGCTTAAACTACAACCTAAACATAGATCCCGATGCTGTCATATTCAATCTTAGTAGTAGAACTCTGTCCCTGGATGAGAAACGTATCCTTGCACTTGGTCTTGATTTTAAACTCCCTTGTTTTAAACTTAATCTTATCAATTATTTTTGCCAATTTGAAAGATTGTTTCCACAGTTGACTGAACTTTACCCATTTCCGAACTCTGAAATTGTTACTAGAGATGCCATTCATAATATTAAATTGTCGCATAATACGATTTTTATATAAACTTTAAAGGCACTAACCAAGTCTTCCTCCTCCCGTCTTTTACGATAAGGATTTATTTAAGCCCTATAAAAAACATTAACTTGGACGTGACTTCATCCATTTTAGTAATCCAGGACCAGACAAAGGAAGGGGGCGTTGTCGGTCCTGGGAATAGGGAATACTCTATGTCGAATTAAATTGGACTCATTTATTTCTAAGATGACCTGCTAAATTTAAAAATTCTCAATATTGATCTTATCAAAAATATTTAAAAAATTAAACTTAAAATAGAACAATTTCATTTAGGAACTTAAATTCCCTTAATGGTCTTTACTCCCTCGATTCTGATCTCTCGTATCTCTGTACAATCCCTGCGATCCTACTTCTCACTGGTCTCTCCCAAATATCACAATCCTAATCACAGTCCACTCATTCTCATTTTATCAGCCATCTATCCCCTTACCTACATAACTCTGCCAAATTTTAATATTTTCTTCCTCAATAACCATGTACTATATCAACCTCTTCACGTCAGAGTGATATCTTCCACTTACGATTGATGAGTTAGAGAGAAGTATTGTCGTTTATACGATTCCCAGTGTTCTCCCAATCTCCAGTTTTACCATTATTGAGTCCCTATATCACAAAACATTCCCAATTGTTGAACTTCAACTTATCACTCAGTCCATTTATACAATTATTTACCTTCCAATATAGATCACTCTCTAAAATTTATATTTTGTCGTATCTACTCAGTTTCAAAATTCTACATGGTCCTAAGGAAGACACACACAATCTTTCAAACTTTTTAACAACCACTCTTCACTAACAGATCGATGGCATGGTGATGGGATCGCCGCTCGGGTCCAGCCTTTGCAAATGCTTTTCTCACACATGAATCTATTTGGTTGAAACAGTGCACCGCCCCTCTTCAAACCCTTATTTTACCGCAAGATACCTCGACGAATGCTTCATTCATATTCAAGAAATCAATCACACCACTGCACAATTTTTGGAACATTCATTAACAATAAAAACACCAAATATAAAAATTCACCATGGAATTAGAACCAACGACGCCTTCCTTCTTAGACTAACTATCGAAACATACACCATGGCCGCTTCCGATACTATCTACATAATCGATTAAACTTCCTCTAACTATCCTGGGTACTAGCTTCTTCAGCTTCATTCCCCTAGCATTCAAAACTTAAATAAGTAAATTTTATTGTAACTGAATTGATATCGGGAATACAAGAATAAATATGCTCAGATATGGGTCTGATTGATCTGGCATACAAGATATGCTATCTACGGAACTTCTTTGTCGTCAATCTGTTCCCCCCCTCCTACATGTTTGATATGATTCTCAACTCCTATTTGGATAACATCTTTCGTCCTAAAACTCTCACCTCTTCAGTTCCTAAACTTTCAATTTATCTCAAAATCCCCTTTCTCGGCCCCAAAACCACAGATCTTACTAAATCTCTTAGGAAAATTCTTGACTCTGCCTACCCACATATAGAATTTAAACTTATTTCGTCTGATCCCTTTAGCATTAGTTCTTTTTTCCACCTTAAAGAGCGGATTCCCAAATTGCTTCGATCCATGGTCGTTTATAAAAATCGGTGTGCAGACTGTCACGCCTGCTACATAGGGGAAACTTCCCTTCAACTCACGATCAGAATTGAAAAGCATAAGGGTATCTCGTTCAGAACGGGCCTCCCATACACCAACCCGGAAACATCAGCAATCCGGGACCATGCGTTTCAGAACGATCAACCCATCCTAAACAATAACTTCTCAATCTTGAAACCTTTTAAATCCATTAAAGAAGGTCGCATCATAGAATCTTTATTTATACACAGTCTCCGTCCCCCTCTAAATATCACTTCAAGTTCTGCCCAACTACACACGATGATATGTATAACCAACATATCCGTTACATAGTTTAATTCTTTAATGCTTTCTGTATTACGTCTTGCTTTCTTCTCGCTTGTTTTGGAAGTGATTGGTGCGGTTAACATTTTGTTACAATTATTTATATTATGTAAATGTTGTAATTTTCCATATTATTATTATTTTATTTAAATTATTTATTAATATATAAATATTTTTTTATTATATTATTAATTATTATTATGATGGGATGATTATTATTATTATTTTTATTATTATTATTTATATAAATATTATTTTATTTTTTTTTATTAAAATATATT
>JABUQX010011040.1:0-5000 GCA_015478945.1 Trachelipus rathkii
ATATATATATATACTAAATATATATATATATATATATATATATATATATATATAAATATATCATATTAATATACTATATATATATATATATATATATATATATATATATATAAGGAGAGAAGGAGTGCATTTTGATGATGACCTGTGGTTACAAAGCTAGGTAGGACTTTGTATTGTTGCTGAGTCCTAGAATTCTAATGGTTAAATTAAGTTTGAAAAGGTCAAGTATGTGTGGTTGTGACGTATGGTCCATCTGAGGGAAACGTTGAAAGAAGTACGATTTTTCTGGGAAATCTGAATTGAAGTGTTCTGGATGGGGTGAGTTAGGGAGCTTCAGATATTGATTATGTTTGGGGACCTGATGATGGATAGCGTGTATCAAAAAAAGGGATGTATAACAGGTGGTTTTGGGAGGGGTGGCGGGAGAAATTGAGAATGGTTGGAGGTGATTGATTTCTGTGAGGAGAGAGTAATGTGTGTAAGTAATACTTCTTTAAACAACAAGAGTATCCAGAAGTATACTAGAGTTGTGTAGGTAGAGAATAGATGCGATCGAACGTTGAAGAGTTATGATTGATGAACATGATTGGTGAATGGTGATTTTCATATTGTGTTGGATGTTAAATTCAGTTAGGGGTTTAGGAATGGATTATCGGATCATTATGTTGTTCTATGTAAAATAAGTTAGTGGGGGCTTGGATGGAGAGGAGGTGATACACGAAAGCAAGTAGGTAAAATTAAGAGTGTGGAGAGTTAAGTGAGCAAGACATAATGATAAGTATGTAAGCAGCGTCGCGCTAGTAAAACGGTGGAATGTGAACAAGTTTGATACTGAACAAATCTGGGGCAAATGAAGGAAGCAATTGTAGCAGTGCAAAAGGAAGTATGTGGATGTGCTAAATTAGAAGTAAGAATGTTAACAGTGAATGGTTGAATGAAAGAAGTGATGAAAGCGGTTAAAGGTAAAAAAAGAAGGCGTGGTTGAATGTACTAAAAGCAAATGATTGAAGAATCAAAAGTAAGATGCTTGGAATTATATTAAGGAGAAAAAAAAATACTAAAAGGTGTATACGTAGGAGAAAACAAGAGGTAAATGAACAGTTTGGAAGGAGGATGAATGAGACTTACAAGGGAATAGGGAAGAACCTTCTGGAAAGAAGCGCGAAGGTTAAGAATGAGAATAAGTGGAATCTGCTTTAGAATAATGAAATAGGGATGGGTGCCTTTGTAATTGATGAAATGGATGTGAGAGGGAGTTGTGGAAAGAACACTTCGAAAATCTGCACAATATGAACAGTAATGAAGAGGTGATAGTGAATGTGTGATGGTTTGATGGTGCAGAAGGAATAGGTATTTTGGGGAGAGGTTATATAAGTAAGGAGGAGGTAATGGGTAGAGTGAAAAAAGTTGAGAATGGTAAATCTGTAAGGTATAGATGAAATTACTGTTGAAATTTGATCAAGAACGGAGGCGAGATTTGGTGATTGCATTGCATTTGGAAGCTGCTGTGTAAATTAAAAGCGTTATAGAGGGTATAGTTCCAAGGGATTGGAGGGAGAGCGTAATAATACCCTTATATAAGGATAAGGCGAGAAAAGGGAACTGTAGAAATTATAGGGGATAAGTTTATTGAGTATTGTAGGGAAGGTATATGCTAGTTTTTGTCGAAAGAGTGCGTCGAGTGACTGAAGGACTTGATGGTGAAGAACAAGGTGCGTTAGGAGTGGTAGAGGATGTGTGGATCAAATCTTTACATGGAAACAATTGATTGAGAAAATGAGTGGAGAAGAAGAATAAATTTGTATTTAGGTTTTATGGATTTGCAACAGGCGTATTGATAGAGTTTAATTAGGGAGGTTTATGGCAGCGTGTGTAGTGATATTGGTGGGTGCGTATGGCTGGCTGAAGGAATCAAAAGTATGTATGGCGATAGTGAAACGTGTGTGTAAGAATAAATGTGTCAATGGTGAATTGGTTTAGGCATTAACAGCGCAGTAAGACAGTGGTTGTGTTGGGGCTCCTTGGTTATATTCAATTGGTTTATGGATGGGGTTATGAAAGAATTCGAGGTGGGGATGGCAGGAAATGGTGTTAGAAAGGTGGAGAATGGAGATGAGTGGAGGGTGCCCTACCTATTATATGCGGATGATTTGGTTCTGTGTGGCGAATCTGAAGAAAGTGTGAGAGTGGTAGAGATTTTGCAGGGTGTGTAAAAGGAGGGGCTTTGAAAGTAACGTGGTAAGAGTAAGATTATTTGTGAGTGAGGACAGTCCTCAGTGTGAAGTTATGTTAATTGGTGAGCAGCTGGAACAAGTGTCTGAGTTTAAATATTTAGGATATGTGTTGGATGAGAAGGGAACGGATGATGCAGAGTGTAGTAGGAAAGTTGTGAATGGCAGGAAGGTGCTGGTGCAATTAAATCGTTGCTGAATGTAAAGGACTTAAAAAAAAAAAAAAAAAAAAAAAAAAAAAAAAAAAAAAAAAAAAATAAAAAAAAAAAAATTGTCTTGGAATGCTTAGGGTTTTTCATGAGGGTTTTTTGTTACCTGTGTTATTGTATAGTAGTGATACTATGGTCTGGAATAAGAAGTATAGATCTAAAGTTCAATGTGTTCAGATGGACAATCTTAGGGGTGTGCTAGGTGTGAGAACAATTGATAAAGAGAGGAATGAATATATTAGAGAGTGGTTAGTGTGAAGAAAGGGGTAAATGAGAGAATAAATGAAAGGTATGTTGAGATGGTTGGTCATATGGAAAGGTATGGAATGATAGTCGGTTCGTTAAGCGGATGTATAGTGGCGAGTGTGTTGGGAACCGACCGGTGGGAGACCGAAGGAGAAAGTGGATTGAGTCGGTGAACGAATGCTTTGAAGGGAGAGAATGTGAGCTTGGTAGATGGCGAGAAGAAAGGTGTATTAACAGGAGTGAATGGCGGGGGATTGTGAGGGGGTATTGTTTGTGGCCCACCTGGGCCAAGGGATGGACCCTTACTTTGACGATCTACCATAGTGAGGGCCAATCGCTGTCCCATGAAGCTTTTAGGGTGGATTTTTCGGACTGCGATGGAGTTTCCCACTAATTATTGGTACTAGGTGGCGGTAGGCTGGGCTGTCTTTTCGACTTGTTGTCATGTTTCTTCTACTGCCTTTTGCTTTTTCCGATGCCCGTTCTCGCACCTTACTCCCATCTTTGGGACAATATAAGGAAGATGAGAAGAAGAAGAAGAAGATTATATAATATATATATATATATATATATATATTATATAATATATATTATATATATATATAATATATATATATATTATATATATATATATATATATATATATATATATATATATATATATATATATAAAATCATTCATCACCCACTTTCTTCCCCAAGACTGGGGTAAGTTGCGTAACATGCACCGGAAACAAAAAAGTAGTAGGAGAATATGACGCAAGTTGAAAAGAAAACCTAGCCTTATCGCCCCCGTTATACCGGTTAGTGAGAACTCATCGCAGTCAGAAAATCCACCCTAGAGCTTCACGGGACCACAACGGATCCTCACTATGTCATCTCGTCATTGTGGGGGTTCATCCCTTGGCCCAGGTGGGTCATAACCATACCCCTCACAAAACCCCGCCATTCACTCCTTTTATGCACCTTTCTTCTCGCCTCTGCCAAACTCACATTTCTCTCCTCCAGGCAATTCTTTACTGACTCCACTTTTTTTTTTCCTGTCTCCCACCGGTCGATTCCCAGCATACTCACCAATATACATCCGCTTAACCAACCGACTATATTCCGTCCTCTCTACATGACCAAACCATCTCAACGTACTTTCATTTATTCTCTGATTTATCCCTTTCTTCACACCACACAACTCTCTAATTCGTTCATTCCTCATTTTATCAATTCTTCTCACACCCCTAAGATTGTCTATTTGAACACATTGTACTTTAGATCTGTATCTCTTATTCCCGACCGTAGTCTCACTACTATACATTTACACAGGTAGCAACATACCCTCATGTAAGACCCTAGCGCACTCAAGACTTAGTCCCTTTACATCCACCAACGATTTAATTGCACCAGCCACCTTCCTGCCATTCACAACTTTCCTACTACACACTGCATGATCCGTTAGTTCCCTTATCATTAAACATATATCCTAAACATTTAAACTCAGACACTTGTTCCAGCTGTTCATCATCTAACATAATTTCACACTGAGAGGACTGTCCTCACTCACACCCATAACCTTACTTTACTTGTATCTACGTTTACTTTCAAACCTCTCCTTTTACACACCCTGCCAAATCTCCCTACCAGTCCTTTCAAACTCTCTTCAGATTCGCCACACAAAACCATATCATCCTCATATATTAGGTAGGACACCCTCCACTCTCTTTCATTCTCCATCATTCTAACACCATCCCCTGCCACCCTCACCCCTAATTCTTTCCTAACCCCATCCATCCATATACAAATTGAATAACCAAGGAGACATAACTCATCCCTGCCTCATTCTGCTATTAATATTAAACCAGTCACTTTCGACTCCATTTATTCTTACACACGCTTCCTTATCGTCATACATACTTTTGATTCCATTCAGAAGCTTACCACAAACATCATATATCACTAACACCTGCCATAGAGCTTGCCTATTAATCCTGTCATATGCCTGTGTCAAATCCATAAAACCTAAATACAATTTATTCTTCTTCCTCATTTTCTTAATTATTTGTTTCAATGTAAAGATTTGGTCCACACATCCTCTAGCATTTCTAAACTCACCTTGTTCTTCACCAATGATTCCTTCAGTTACTCGACGCACTCTTTCGACCAAAATACCAGCATATATCTTCCCTAGAACACTCAATAAACTAATTCCCCTATAATTCCTTCAGCTACCCTTGTACCTCTACCCTTATATAAGGATACTATTATTGTTCTCCAATCCCTCGGAACTAAATCCTCCATAAACGCTTTGTTACACCACTCCCAA
>JABUQX010011040.1:7500-17500 GCA_015478945.1 Trachelipus rathkii
TTGAGCCCAAGACAAAATTTGCGTCCTAGCAATGAAATCCAAACAATAAAACCTGCAATGGAAATGAAATGAAAACTAAATTAAATTCCATTACAGTGGGGTCAAAGTTAAGTTAAATAATTATTTAAATAGTTTAGGAGAATTTGCTTTAGGAGCTTAAATTAAGAAGGGGATATTTCATATTGAGAGATGATTCTACAGTTAAAGGGGAAAAGGGAATATAATTATAAATGTCATGCCATGCAACCATACATTAAGTTAATGATGCTTACCCCTATCTGGTTTGGAAACCTTTTTGGGGTTTTTCGCTTGCAAGTTGAGACGTGCAGAGACTGTCCCTTGACCTGCATAAACAATTACATTTGCTTCTATTTAAATTCCTTTAACGCATTTCATATTATTTAGCATTATAGTCGAAAATTTAGGCAATGAAATACGAACAGCACTAACCTGAATTAGAATCCAAAATGGCAATGATTTAAAGTTTAGTTCCCATAAAAATTAACAAATTGGGAAATGGGAAACTTTATAAAAAACATATCCTAAATAGAAAAATGTTTATGTCTCTATAAAAAAGAAGATATAAAATATTAAATACTAACTGCCTATTTGTTCATAGTTGGCACATGAAAAATAAAATAGAAAACAGAAAGTAATGATTACAAGGTGGGCATTTATTATTCCAGGAAGCCAATGAAAGAAAGACTTTTCTCTAGAAAAAAGAACATATATATATTAAGTAGCATCTATCTATAATGAAGTAAATAAAGCAAATTAAGAATTAAATATAAAACATTCACAAATAGTACCTATGTGAATAATTTGTGAATTACCTTATTACCTCAATAATTAACCGGGGGTTAGGATGAATGTAATCCCCATTACATATATATATATATATATATATATATATATATATATATATATATATATATATATATATATATATATATATATATATATATATATATATATATATATATATATATATATATATATATACCGTATATATATATATATATATATATATTGATGTTCCCTAAATATAAATTGAAAAAACTATATAGGTAACATATATATATATATATATATATATATATATATATATATATATATATATATATATATATATATATATATATATATATATATATATATTATATATATATATATATATATATATATATATATATATATATATATATATATATATATATCAGGGATGGGGAGTCGGAGTCGGGAGTCGAGCGTTTTCAGGGGTAAGGAGTCGGAGTCGGGAGTCGAGATAAAAAAAACGACTCCTTTCGACTCCCAAAACAATTTTGTATAAACTTTTCACACAAAAATTTGGAAAAACTTAATTGAATTTTTATTATAAAAGATGTACATTTTTTTTATTTTGACATTTGTTTGTGTAGCCAATTTAAGTTGTTTATTTTTAACTGGTTATAAAATAAAGGTTATAAAATAAAATGTACTTGACTACTTGTGTATTGTGCATTAACGAATTATCAACAGCGAGCGATGCTATTAATAATCGTACAAAATTTAAAGTCAAGTAGAGTACATAACTGATTTTAAAATATAGAGTCACACCAATTATAAGATAGTTGCAATAAGCTAAAAGAATCGGATAGATATACTATACATTTATGTACAACAACTGTGCTGGCGCTCACGTTGTGGTTGTGTCAGCATTTCAAATATTTCCGTACCTAATGCCGTGAATTTCTAATATATATTTAATTTTTTGGTGTGTAGACACGCGAAAATATATCTATCTACCCACAACCAGTAAGTGGTGGTAAGATAATTTAATAAATAATTAATCAGTTTGATAAAAATATAAATAAATAATTAATCAGTTTGATAAACAAATAATTATTTTTTCCACGCTTGGCCGGGCTCTTGCACTTTGGTGAGCAAACGAAAGAGACCCTGGATTTATTTCTTGATCCAGCAAGGTTACCAGCGTTATATACATATATGCCATATATATTACATATATATTATTATTATTATATATATATACATATATTACATATTATTAGTTATATATAGTATATATATATTATTTGTAATTAGTTATATATTATATATATTATATATTATTATTATTATAGTTAATGTTATTAGTAATATATATATATTATTATTATTATTATATATATATATATGAAAGAAGAGTATATATATATATATATATATAGGTTAGTGGCGACTCTAGCAACTTTTTACTACTCGTGCTCTCTCTCTCTCTTAAGGTTATTAGTTGTTGTTATAGCAGCATATATATATATATATATATATATATATATATATATATATATATATATATATATATATATATATATATATATATATATAGAAATGATGTTACGTTTCTCTTTTTTAACTCTTCCCCCCCCAGGTTGTTGTAATATAAATTAAAATTGGATCGACGTCAACAAGAGTGTAGGAATACACATAAGATAAAATTTGGTTGATAGACCAACCAAGACACAAAGAAGACCAGGAAGATTGATTTCTCCCGAATTACCGGGTGAGTGTTTGAAACTTAATTTCATTAATAAACCCATTTTTATTAACATTTTTAATTAATAATGCCTAAAAAGTCCCTATTACGAAGTTTTATTGTGGATATATGATGATCAGCAAATAGTAAATTCATTTTTTTAAAACCACACTTGAGTTATACTGGTTTCTTTTATTTAAGGAACTACCCACGGGAACAAGACCAAAACGTCTCCAAACAGAACCCAATTATCAGCAGAGTTGGTGTAGAGAGTATAATTGTTTCCCATCACCCAACAACTCACTTATTATACTAATGGCACAGCCATCTAAGGTGAGCCTATTCCTGCTGTAACAATTTATTAAGAACTCTAAGTTAACCCTTATTGGGCTTGTTTAATACTGGCTCCTTTGCCAATTGCAAGATTAATTATTTTTTTGCTTGACTTGTATATAAATATAGTTAATTATACATTTTTTTGTATTTTTTTGAGAAAAGTCTAAGGGCAACAAGGGTAAGTTGCCCACTGTACAGTTTTATGTAATTATTATCTGAGCATTTATTATTATTATTATTATTATTATTATTATTATTATTATTATTATTATTATTATTATTATTATTATCGATTATCATCTTTATCACTTATTATTATAATTATTATTATTATTAACTATTTGTAACCCCCATGTATTAACCCTTACTAATTAAACTAACATACATATATAAATAAAGAAAACTATAAAAATATAAACGCTTTATTTTTTATGCACTTTTAGTGTTTGCCAAGCCAATTGCATAGCTGCACTTTTTCTTATCTAATTTGCCAAAAGCATGTGGTGTCATCATTGATGGTGAGTGTTTTTTTTTGTTTGTGGATGCAGCCTTAATCGTTATTTAGTCTTTCCATTTTTTCTATTATTAATTGTGACTTTAATTCTCGGCAGTAGTTGTGGTCGTTCTTGAGGGACAACTCAAACATAATAAAAATATCTATTGGAGATTAGATCCGTCACGACATCTGTCACAGGAGAAAGTGCGGAAGAGGATCTCTTTACAATCTGTACCTCTCTTGGGATGAGCCAGACTTCCTTTATAACAAAGTAAGTACTGGACTTGTCTCTCTCATTGTAACAAAAACCTGTTACAATATATATACATACCGTTAACCGGGGCAATTTCAGAATTTTTCGGCCTTTTTTTGGTTTTTAAGTAACTGTAACTTAAAAACTATAACACTTACAGAAATTAGTTCTAGATCCGATAATAAAATATAGGCATTTGGCAATCATTTAATGTAAAGAAATTAAAAAAATAAAAATAATAACTATTTTTAAAAAATGTCTAAAAAAAGAAGGAAAATTTTTTTTGGGGGGGCAATTTCAGAAAGCCTAAAAAAAAAAAATTTTACCCATTTTTGGTTGACACTAGCTGAAATGAGCTTCCCTAACGTGTTAGTAGTAAGTAAGAATGATAAATTAGCTGCATTGCCAGATTTAGCTGATTTTTTGTTAAATCTGGCACCCTTAGCAATTTTTAGCTACTTTTTAGTTTTTGTTGTTTTCGGGTATTTTTTTATGGGTTTCCGATGCCTCCGAGTTGATTCCCGTGGTTACTGAGTCAATTGTCCACCCCAGTCAAGGGTGAGGGGGTGGGGGGAAATGGAATGGAAATCTGAAATTGCCCCGGGGTCATAAATGTTAAATAACTTTTTAATGAAATGTGCTATCACTATGTATTTTATATGTATACATAGCTTAAAACCTGTACTATCAAATAGTAGGTGATCAAATTTTACAATTTGTTCTTTATTTTTCGTACACAGACCTTATAAATCAAAATTACCAATTTAAAAAAAATTTTTTTTAAGAAAAATCAAAAAATCTAGGTTATATATTTTAAAAACTTTTTGCAGTTCACTGCACCTGTTAGTTCGTTACAACTTTTATAAAAAATTTTTTTGTAAACTTTGGTTTTTTCGCAAAAACACTAAAAAAAAAAAATTCTGAAATTGCCCCAGGATTCTGAATTTGCTCTAGTGAGACGGTATATATATATATATATATATATATATATATATATATATATATATATATATATATTATTATTACATATATATATGTTGTTATATATTATATATATATATATATATATATAATATATATATATATATATATATGGTAAGTTACTTTAATCGCCACAGAATCCTATCAGATCAAAAAAAATTCACAGGTAGCCTCTCCATGATACATAAATAGATGTTTAAGGGGTGAAATGAAATTTTTTTTTCCTAACCTTAACCTAATAATTTCGCCCCTAGAACAGGTTAAAAAAAAAAAAATTCATTTCGAACCTCTAGAACATCTATTTATGTATCATAGATGCTACCTGTAAAAATTCTTGATCCGAGCTCTGCTCCATGGGCGTATAACTTTGTCTATATATATCTCTCTGTAAATATATATATATATATATATATATATATATATATATATATATATATATATATATATATATATATATATGGTGAAACTTTAGTTTAAAACCACAAATATCTCAATCCATATCTCAAAACTACAATAGCTACTGGAAAAGGAATACATTGCTGGAATGCTGGTCCACTTAGGAAAATGTAAAAATAAAATAAAAATAATAAATTCAAAATTCATAATAGCTAGCAAAAGGAATACATTTTTGGAGTCCTGGTAAAATTTTAGATAGAAAATGTAAAAAAAAAAATTATTGTTAATAATTATAGTAAAATGATTAGAGAGCCTATTTAGAAACCTTTTATTGGTTACTCGTTAAAATAAATAATTTTCATTAAATTCTTCTGTTTTTTTAACTAAAGAATACCTTTAAGGGTATACCGCTCGGCACCGATGGCAGTGGAGACGGGTCTCGGCCTTCGGGAACTACGGGAAGGACTAATTTCTGGGTCTCTAAACCTCTACCCCTTGGTATTTGCAAGTCGCTGCCCTCCGCCCTTTCTACGGGTATGGAAACGTCCCCCCAGGTACCTCTGCCTGCTCAAGCTCCCTACATTGCCGTAATACCTTTTAAATAATATATATATATATATATATATATATATATATATATATATATATATATATATATATATATACTATAATATTTGCTCCTAAAAAAAAAAATAGCCAATATTTATTTTCTTATTTCATTTATTTTTTTTTACATTTTCCTAACTAAATTTTACAAGGATTCCAAAAAATGTATTCCTTTTTGGCTGTAGCTATTGTAGTTTTTGAGATTTTTTTTTTTTTACAGTTTCCGCTAATAAAATTTTACCAGGATTTCAACAATGTATTTCTTTTCCCTGTAGCTATTGTAGTTTTTGAGATATGGATTGAGATATTTGTGGTTTTAAAACTGATTTAATATAAAGATATTCAGAAGTTTTAAAGGAGTTTTTATAGTTTTATAAATTTATGCATTTTATTATATTTATTATTATTATTATTATTATTATTATTATTAAGGTTATTATATTATTATTATATTATTATTATTATTATTATTATTATTATTACATATATTATTATTATTGTATTATATTATATTATATTACATATTATTATTATTATTATTATATATACATATTACATATATTATTATTGGTTATTATTATTATTAATATTGTTATTATATATTATATATATATATATTAGTTATTATATACATATATATATTATTATTATTATATTATTATTATTTAATATTAGTTATACTGTATATATATTATATATATATATTATATTATTTTATCAAACAATAAATACAGCTATCTTTCATGCATCTTCTTTTATTGTCAATGTTCATTATCATTGCATATATATACATACATACAAATATATATATATATTGAGTTGGTCATATTAAATAATTTTTTTATTTAGGCTAAACCGTTTTCTATTAATATTTCAAGGTACTCTTTTTTTTTTTTCTATATAATTTTAAAAGTATTTTAGTAATATTTTTATTATTTTATGTTTTATTAAATATTTTTGCTATAAAATATTATTTATTATGTAGAGTATTTTAACATACCATTTATAAACATAGTATTTATAAATAATACTCTAAAAATTCAGATATGATATCCGCTAATTGCTTTGGGCACGCAACGGATTAGTCCTATTTTTAATGTTAAAAGCGTATTTAAATATTTTTTATTTTTTCCTTTTTCTTTTCAATTTTGCACATCTTATATTTATTATCTAATACTTCATTTATTTGACCAACTTTCGCAAAAAAATAAGAGAATATTATCGTAACATTATGAAATTTGCAAAATAGATCGTTTCTATAATGTCAACTCGTGATCACGAGTAGCACGAGTGCAGGAGTCGCCTCTGATATATGCCATATATATATATATATATAAATATATATATATAGTTTAAAAACAAATATATATATATATATATATATATATATATATATATATATATATATATATATATATATATATATATATGGTTAAATCCAGTTTAAAACCACAAATATCTCAATCCATATCTCAAAAACTACAATACCCCCCTATGTCCCTCCGTTGGTTCGAACCCCCTAAAAAGGAAATAAAAAGAAAATTAACATTTTCCAGAAAATAATAAAAAAAAACAATATTTGGTAACTCTTGCTCTCGCTCTACTGCAGAAATGGAAGGTTAAAGAGAGCGTACGCTGCCAGACTGAAGATTATACTAATATTTAAGGTGTTATTAATAAAATGTTAGAATAAAATAATTTTTTTTTAATTTCATTGATGAAATTGCTTGCTGAAATCAAAAATGTTATTTATTTTCCTGTAGCTGTTATAGTTTTCTTAGTTACATGCATGATGCATGATGCATGAATATATTGTTGGAATCCTGGTAAAATTTTTATTGCGTGAACTAAAAAAAAAAATCTCAAAAACTACAATAGCTACAGCGAAAAGGAGTACATTTTTGGAATCCTTGTAAAATTTAGTTAGGAAAATGTAAAAAAAAATAAAATAAAATAAAATAAATATTACTATTTTTTTTTTTTAGAATAAAAGATAATATATATATATATATATATATGGTATATATATATATATATATATATATATATATATATATATATATATATAGTTATATATATATATATATATATATATATATATATATATATATATGTATATTTTGTAAAGGTAATACACGGCAATTTAAGGGGCCCGAGCCGACGGGGGAACACAGGGGGGACATTTTCCATACCTGGGGGGGAGGGGCGGAGGAACCCCGCGCAACACCCAAATACCAAAGAGCGGGGGTTCTGGAGACCCTCCCCGGAGGGGGAATTAGTCCTACCTCAGAAGTTCCCCTCGAAGGCCGTAGAGACCCCGACTCCTGCCATCGGTGCTGTATACCCTTGGGGTAAGCAAAATTTAATAGAAAGTCTATTTATTTTAACGAGTAACCAATAAAAGGTCTCTAAATAGGCTCTCTAATCATATTACTATAATTATTAACAATAATTTTTTTATTTTTTATTTTTTTTACATTTTCCTATATCAAACATTTTTTTTACCAGGATTCCAAAATGTATTCTTTTTCGCTGTTATTGTAGTTTTTGAGATATAAATTTTTTTAACATTTTTCCGCACTAAAATTCACACCTCATTCCAGCACAGAATTTTCCAGGCTGCTTAAAGTTTTTGGAGATATGTGGTTGCGAGGTTTGTGGTTTTAAACCGGTATTTCAATTTTTATATATATATATATATATATATATTATTGTTATATATATAGAAAAGATATATATATATATATATATATATATATATATATATATATATATATATATATATATATATATATATATATATATATCAGCCTCCCGAAAGCATCATGCATCAATTTTAATAATAATAATAATAATAATAATAATAATAATAATAATAATAATAATAATAATAATAATAATAATAATAATAATAATAATAATAATAATAATAATTTATTAATAATAATAATAATAATTATAATAATAACACACACATTAATAATAATAATAATAATAATAATAATAATAATAATAATAATAATAATAATAATAATATTATTATTATTATTATTATTATTATTATTATTATTATTATTATTATTATTATTATTATTATTATTATTATTATTATTATTAATTGTCATAATTTAAATTATAATATTGTAAATTTTTTTTTGTCAACAAGTTTACGTGAAATGTGCATACATGGCGTAATATAAAAGTGCCTATTTTGTTAAAAAGTGTAAATATTATTATTATTATTAGAAATTATTAAAATTTATTGTCATAATTCTTTTTTTTTTTTAATGTTTATTTAGCATATAACGATGAAAATAAAAGTTCATAATTTTGGAAAAAATTAATGGTAAAAGTTTTATGTAAATAAGTTTTTAAGTTTTGATGTCGTTTCATTGTTTACGTCAGTACCTGTCCCTCTCACCTTAGACCTTTTGGAAAGATACATTACTGAAAACAATTACAATTTGTCATTCCCTTTTCAAACTATTAAAAAACTTATCAATCTCTCCCTTCAATATAATTTTTTCGTTTTTAATGGTCAGTTTTATACCCAAACATCTGGACTTAGCATGGGTTCACCCCTCTCTCCAATTTTAAGCAATATTTATATGGAGTTGACCGAGCATTTTCACATCCTTTCTAATCCGTTACTTAATAACAGTTTGTGGCTCAGATACGTGGACGATGTTTTTGTAGCACTTCCACATAATACAAATACACAAGAAGTCTTAAATTTCATCAATTCATTGCATCCTTCCATTCAATTTACGTTAGAAAATCCTTCCAATAATTCCCTACCTTTCTTAGATACACTAGTCAGTTGGCAGCATTCATCACATTTACAATATACCATTTACAGAAAACCTACTTTTACTCCTAATTATATTCATTGGTTTTCTCATCACTCCAAAAATACAAAAATTGGCATACTTTCTTCTCTATATCTACGTGCTTTCCGCATTTGTTCCCCACCTTTACTGAAAAATGAAACAAATTATTTACATAAAACTTTTACCACCTTATTATATCCCAATCACATTATTGATCAAGCGTACAAAAAAGCTAAAAGGAGTTATTATGGCTCCAATCCTCCAAAAACAAAAAATTCTTCTTTTCTACCCATACCTCATTTCCCACTACATAATATTAAAAAAATTTTGCCTAAAAATATTACTCTTATCCCTTCCAATCTTATTTCTCTAAAAAATACTTTTAGACCCCCTAAATGTAAAGAAAATGTTTCTGTCAGCTGCGTATATCAAATACCTTGTACATCCTGTGAAAAAATATATGTAGGTGAAACTATGGACTTTTCAAGAAGAAAAAAACAACACTTGGCAGACTTAGAAAAAGACAGTATTAATTCAGCTCTTACATATCATAGAAGATCTTTTAATCACCTTATTATCACCGACAA
>JABUQX010011040.1:22500-38372 GCA_015478945.1 Trachelipus rathkii
GTACTGACCAACAGTAAAAAAAATTGGGATTGGCTTTTTTTTTTTAATTTTAATTTAATTTTAATTTAATTTTTAAATTTTTTTAAATAAATTTTATTACATATATTTCAAAAAAAGAGTATATCATTTTAAACAGAAAAATATTATCTTTAAAATAAAAAAAACTGCATCAAAATATCTTGAACCGTTCCAGAGATACAGCACTTTAAATTTTTTGTCGAAAATCAAAATTGAAAAATGGTACCCGGGTTGCCATCTTTGGTGGCCTATATCTTGGCTCAGAAATGTTTTTGGGCAAAACAAAAAAATACGTGTATCTTAATTTTTCCTGAATTTTAACATATGTCAAATTCAAAAACATCTGAGACTATGAAGGTAACATTTTTCCTTTGCCTGCCTGAATTGACATGGACTACACCATATATATATATATATATATATATATATATATATATATAAATAATATGTATAAATTAATTCCATCACTAATATATATATATATATTAGGGATGGGCCGGATATCCGGCAACTATCCGGTATCCGGCCTATCCGGCCAAGTTTTTGACTATCCAGTATCCAGCCGGATAACCGGATAATTACTTCCCTAGTAGGTTTTTCCTCGTTGGGGGAAATATTCAAAATAATTTGAAAATTATATATATATATATATATATATATATATATATATATATATATATATATATATAAAAGAAATTAAATGGAGAAAAGCATTTCCCTTGTGCGTCAATTGGAATTGACGGGTGGGGAGGAATGAGACGGATTCATCTATGTCTTGTTTTCCATCCTTACAGGTAGTTGTACAATTGGAATGAAAATATAAAAAGAAACAAAAGAGAGAACTTTACAACAAAGAACGAAAATAACTAGAAGAAATAAATTTTGAAATTAAAGAAGATTATTAAAATAAAAGAAAAAAAAACAGAAAATAGGATACCAAACTCCTGGCCTTATTAAAAGGGTAAATATTAAATATCATTATGTTCCTAATTATGTGTTTTGCTTATAGTGAAGTAATAGTAATAGTAAATGAATAAAGTAAATTTAGAATTGAGTAAATTTTGTTGACTTTTGAAGAATTTATAATCAGGAATTTATCAGGAATTTATTGTGTAGGTGATGTTTTAGAAATGATTATAATTCTTGTTTCTGTTTAGCTTCCAAGTTGTGATCCCGAAGTTAACATCCCAGTTCCTGATCCCGAAGTTCGCAAAGTAAAGTCAATATCCGGGGTTTGGAATCTATCACACCCCAGCATTGAAGTGCCTAGTCCACCGCGTCTGAGGCTGAATACATCATTGAAGATCTGCCAACATCGCACAGAGATTGAAAAATAAAGTCTGCTATTTGCAACTTTCTCTTCTACAGTTGAAGGAAGGGAATCCTCAGCGGAAAAGCCATTACCCTCAAGGTTTTAGCAATCTTTCAGAAATAAGTATAAACAGTGTTCGTGTTGAAAAGAAAGTGTGTGAAAAATATAAAAATAAATATAAGTCTTGTTACCAACAATGACTGCGAAGATAAAGACTTCGAATAATTGCAAATAAATAAAAATTGTTGTGTCTTCAAAGAAAGAAGAAACATTATCATTATCTATAAATACATAGAAAAATACTTTGGTTGACATTATATAAAGAATAAAAACCTATCTAAAATTAAATATGAACCCTCTTGGTTTTAACAAGAAAGACTAAAAATTATTTAAAAAGAAATATAATCAGTTGGGTTAACTAAAAAAAGAATAGTTTGTAACCCTAAAACTATTCAATTTATTACTTGTTGTTATTTTTTTTGAAAGAATAGTTTGTAACCTAAAACTATTCAATTTATTATTTTTTTTGAAAGAATAGTTTGTAACCTAAAACTATTCAATTTATTACTTGTTGTTATTGTAATTCTATTTTTTTGAAAGAATAGTTTGTAAACCCTAAAACTATTCAATTTATTACTTGTTTGAAAGAATAGTTTGTAACCCGAAACTATTCAATTTATTATTTGTTATTGTAATTATATTTTTTTCTATTTTTATTTATATTGGTTATTTATTTAGTATCCTTATCGTATTTTTTATCTTTATTCTTCATACATTTTTTTCCTTATTGATATAAATATGCGTATGTATACATACACATATCTATATAACTAATTTTACATGTATTTATTATAATACTCTTATTTACTCGTGTTTGTAAAGTTATATTTTATATTTTTTTAAACAATTTATTAAAAGCCATTTACCTGTGTCTGTCTTTTTGTATCTATGCAGCAGAGGGTAAAATTTGTAAGTAAATTGAATTGGTTGGTAAAAAGGTTGTAACGAAGAGGCACAGTGTGAGTATTGAAAGTATTGACAATTGTTTCTTGAATATTTGTAGTATTGACAACCACTTTGGAACAATTTAACCCAATTTTGTATTCTTAATAGGTAATTGACTCCAGAAGTGGAAGTACTGTATTGCAAGCAGACGAGCCTCATAAAAGCTTTATCGAACAAAATTCCTATAAAGAAGCAACTGCGACAAGACCTATACGCTTCCACCCAGACAGAGATAGTTATATTACCACCACAAGAAGAGAAATAGATTCTTCCTTTGTAGCACAACATTCGTCTCAGTGAAGAATCCTTCTCGAGGACGAGTGATTCAGCTGGATTACAGGTGTGTAGCTCGCTTCAATTGTGGTGGGGACTAAAAACCTAGCCAACATAAATGTAGCAGAGCGTAGTTGTTTCTTATAGGAATACTACCGGCTCTGCTGCTGAGTGTTGACAAAGTGTCACTCAGCCGCCACTGCTATTGGAACATCGTCATGACCGATGGGATGAATGAATTGTTGGGAGAAGGGAAGACCGAAGATGGGAAAACACCACCGACTGATTCCATCCCGAATCAAACTAATATGCAGCCCAGTGTTGTCACTTCAGAACCCGATAATCAAAGAGCGACGCAGAGTCCAGCGGTAGTTACCGTGGATGCTCAGTTCTTTCAATCAGTGTTGCAACAAAACACCAAGCTAATGGAAAAAATGACTGATTTGATATCTGCAAAGGAAGTAGATAAGAAACCAAAGAAAATGATTCCTTTAGGAAAGTTCAGAATGGGCACAGGTGAAACAATGGTCCAGTTTTTCGACCGGTTTGAGCAGTTCTGTGCTGTTCAGTATCTGGGATCAACAGAGGGAATGGTAGCCTTATTGGGAAGCCACCTCCAAGGTTCAGCGTTGGAGGCTTACCATATAGTCGCAGCGACATCAGCCGAATATCTATTCGTAAAGTCCCAACTCTTGCAGTGGTTTCGCGAACAACTGAAGAAGAAAGCTAATACGGAAACAGCAGAATTTACAAAAGCAATGATGGAAGAAGAGGAAGATGTGCCACTGTTTGCATTGAGATTGTTGGGATTGGCGCAAAGAGCATTTCCAGGAAATGAGGTAAAGAAAATGCCCATGGTACGAGAAAAATTCTTAGAGAGTGTGCCGGAAGTGGTCAAGACCAGAGTGGAAGATGCATTATTGGGAGTAGAGGTTACTCAGGGTTCAGTAATTCCTTGGGAACAGTTAGTAGTCATGGTGGACAAGGTTTATAGAGGAACTAAGAAAAAAGAAAATCCAACGGTTGAAGTAGTAGACTTGACTAGATCACTACAAATGTCCACCATCCCCACACCACATCGAATGGCTTTACCCACATATAATAATTATGAGGGAGTGTGTTGTTGCAGACGAACGCAAACGCAACCCCAGCTTAGAGCTGTAACATCGCAGAGAAACAACAACAATGCTACTCGAAATGCAAACCCAATTGCATCAAATGGTTATAGACCACAACGATACGGAACAACAAATCAAATCCCAACAAACGAATTCCGAAGAGGTCAGAGAAGAAGTCAAAATGGTTCATCAATTCCCATCTGTAATCATTGCAAAAAGAGAGGCCATAATATGAGTGAATGTTGGAATCGGCCACAATGTATGCATTGTGGTAAACGAGGACACATCAAAGAAGAATGCTATGTGGAACAAAACCGCTGTTTAAAATGTAAAAAGGTAGGACATTTGGTAGGGGATTGTCCCAATGGCCGAGGTCATCCTGCGGCCCAATCGCGAATAACGTGTCCCTTTTGTAACAACGCACATTTAGGTAAAGACTGCCCACAAAGATCACAAAGATCGGGGAACCGAGAGGGCTTTGGCATGGAAAACCGCATACCAGAGGCCGAAACAGCAGACGAGTATGAAGAGGGAGCTTGGGGAATTGATGTTGAAGAGGATGATCCTGGAGGGTCGCAGGAGATTCCTCGCGAAATTTTTCACCAAACGACATCGGTCCAGGTGCCCCCAATAACAATCTTTGAGAGCCCTCATGGGCAGGACCAGTTGACACAGGTGTCAGTATTAGTCAGCGATAAAGTTACAGTCAGCGATAAAGACATCCCACCGGATGATAATTATGACCGAGTTGGGGAAAACTCACCTGCCGTAACTAAGATCAATCATGAAAACGAACCAGAACCAGCAGTAGTAAAAGAAAACAGGAAGGAAACCAAAGAGGAGGATGAGAGCTCAGAGAACATCATTCATTATCATATTATAAGGGCTCCCCAAAAGACCTTAATTTTGCAAGTTACCATAGTGGATCAACCACCTATGGAGCCTCTAACGGCCTTTGTAGATACAGGAGCAGAAGTGAGCCTTATATCGGCTAGTTCCATTTGTTAGACAAAAAGAAAAGTCCAATCTTGCCCACCGCTTTTCGAGGCGTCACTGGAATAGGAAGTGTCAGATTTCCAGTTTTAGGAGAAATAATGATCGCATTACGTTTATCCACCAATTATGTCCTGAAGCCTGGTCGCTTTGTCGTTGTGCCAGATCAATTGTCCGAATACGACTTGGTTTTGGGATACGACATTCTTAATCAAGAACATCTTTTACCTGATCTGTACCATAAAGAATTGGTAAATTCCCCTGACGCGGAATTATGTACAACAGTAGATATGAGACAAGGCTTACCTAAAGAAGAAACATGTGCATTGGTAGAAACTGTGAGTATTGCACCGCAGCGGTGCATGGTAGTAGAAATTGAAAGAAAAGGACGACCAATTCCTATAAAACAACCCGTGCTGGTGGAGGCTTGGCGGGATTTGGCAAAAGATATCAGATTTGAACATTCCTTAGTAAATTTTTCGGGCGATAAAGCCTTAGTAATCTTGCAAAACACGGGTGAAACAACAAGAACTTTAAAAAAGGGAACAATTGTAGGACAATTGGAAGAAATTACTACGGTGGAGGATCCCACTGTGAATGTAGTCGAATTAAATGAGCAAAGTCCTAATGAATACTCCGAATGGACTCCTGAACACTTAGTTAGCGCTTTTAGATTGAATGAGGCGGATTTAACGGCGGATCAAAGGAATCAGGTTATTGAATTATTGATGCGTTATCCCTCTGTCTCGAGTTTGGGAGATTCTGACGTGGGCTGCACAAATGTCATTAAGCATAAGATCGAAACTATGACTGAAGATCCTGTGCAAGTGCCAGTCAGAAGGCTACAAGGCCCCATGCTCAGAGAAATCGAGGCAGATTGCAAGAAATTGGAAGATGAAGGAATCATCCAGAGGAGCAAGTCCCCATATTCAGCCCCAGTGGTACCCATTAGAAAGAAAGATGGTTCAATCAGATTGTGTATTGACTACCGGGAATTGAATAAAATCACAAAGGGAGATAGTTTTCCTATCCCAAATCTGATTGATATGTTGTTTAGTCTCCAAGGCATGAAATATTTTACAACAATAGATTTAATTAAAGGTTATTATCAGGTGGAAATGGAGGAGACCAGCATTGAGAAAACAGCTTTCACCACTCCGTTGTCTCATTGGGAATTCTTACGTATGCCGTTTGGAGTGAAAAACGGCCCGGCCACTTTCCAACGAGGGATGAGATTTGCTCTGTCGCATATACCCTGGAACGAGTGTATGGTGTATCTGGATGATGTCCTCATTATCAGTGAAACATTTGAAGAGCATCTGGAGATTTTGGAAAAGGTATTGTCAGCATTTGAAGAAACAGGATTCAAAATAAAACCAGCCAAAACTTTCCTCTTAAGAAAGGAGGTCCAGTATTTGGGTCATAGAGTGTCTGAAAACGGTATGATCCCTTTAGAAAACAATTTACAAGGAATAATGCAGTTCCGGTACCAACCACCTTAGGAAAATACGCCAATTTCAAGCATGGTAAATTCATCGGCGTCACATCGCCCATTGCTCGGAAATAGCCAAACCACTTTTCGAATTATTGAGTAGCAAGGCTCTAAAGTGGACCGAATCATGTCAGAGCGCCTTTGTGGCATTGAAGGAAGCTTTAACATCACCACAGATCCTGTCATACCCAGATAGATCAGAAAAAGCAAACCCATTATTGTTGTACGTGGACGCCTCAGATATCGGGGCAGGAGCGTGTCTTTCCCAGATCCAAACCGGGGAAGAACGTCCTATAGCTTTCATCTCCACAACATTTAACAAAGCTGAACAACGATATAGTACAACCGAAAAGGAAGTTGCTGCAATACGATGGGCTGTGAAGGCACTAAAACCTTTCCTTTATGGAATAAGAGTAGTTATTTATACAGATCATCAGCCGCTTTTATATTTGCATAGTATGCCATTAGTGAACGCACGAGTAGCTCGCACACTTGAAGAAATCAATGATATAGACTACGAGCTTAGATATATTCCGGGAAAAGAAAACATAGTGGCTGATGCTTTATCTAGATCCCCGATCGGTGAAACCTTTGACGAACAAGAGATTTTCCCGGTTAACGCCCTTCCTGGAGGATTTTCTGAGGTTAAAATTCCTGGAGGGGGTGATTCGCTCTTTCAAGCTTGCTCTGTTGCTTTATATGGTTCGATTGAAAATCATCTGAAGATACGACAAGAAGTGGTTAAAGAATTGTTAGAAAATAGGGGAGAGTATGGATTACCAACTGGAAGAGATGCTAGGCAAGTGACCAAACAATTACATCTCCTGAGACAACCAGGTCAGTTCCCTATGACACAGGCAATAATGGCATTTGCAAAATTACAACATTTGCAGGTTTGGGTGTATTATGGGGACTCGAAGCCGTTGAAGTTTGGAAAAAATACCGAGAAAAATATTTGTCATCTTTTGTGTTGCGGCGGAGTACATTATAATCTTTTGGTACCCATAAAAATTCAAATGATCCGCGAAACTGAAACAATGAGCACTAACTTGATAACACCTATGGTATTTTCGGAGTGGACATTGTTAAATGAATCGATGGAAGAAGAGAGCGCTACTGCAGTGGTACCACCAACTGATGTCGAAGACGCTACTAAAACTCCACAAAACACCGGTGGGGAGGTGGAGAGAGATTCGGGATATCCTCGGATACATCAGATAGTGATAGATCAAGATAATATAATAGATCCCTTGGAAATTGACCATGATGACATTGATAGGTTGCAAAAATCAGACTACCTATTGAGACGCTTAAAAAGAGCCATAGTACAAAACTTGCCATTTAATGGGCCATTGAAACCTTTCGCGCGTGTAAGTAAGTACATATATCTGAGGAATGATCGGTTATATAGGGAGTTTCCTACGGGAGAGTTTGCATTGATTGTCCCACATTATTATTTGACTGAGGTAGCAATAAAAACACATTGGAGGTTTGCCCATATAGGAAAACACAAATTACATTCTCTGCTTATAAATTGGATATGGCACCCAAAAATAACAGCCATTTGCAATGATATCGCCACCACCTGTTATAAGTGCCAAGCATGTAAGATCTCTAATATCCTATACGTTCCGCCAACATTAAAAATAATCACTTCAAGACCCTTTGAATTGGTGGCGATGGATCTGATACAATTCCCTTGCTCAGCGCAAGGGAATAATTATGCTTTGGTGATGGTAGACCATTACACAAAATGGGTGGCTGCGGTTCCGCTGCGGAATAAACAAAGTATAAATGTAGCCAACGCATTTCAACATCGAATATTGCCATTTTTACAAAAGTTACCAGAACGACTGCTTACAGACAATGGCAGAGAATTTATAGGGCCGGAATTTGAAGATCTTTTAAAACGCCAACAGATTAAACATGTACTGACTACTCCTTATACACCATCCTCCAATGGAGCTGTCGAGCGGGTCAATCGAACCATTAGTCAGTATCTTAGAATGTCTGTAAAGAAGTCAAATAGGTGGGATGAAGATTTATCACAGGTTTATTGGTTTACAATCACACCACACATTCAGAAACTAACCGAACTCCCTGTGAAAATATCCTAAAGAGGGCGCATGAACTACATACAGGACTTCCTTTGCCTGTTGAGGAAGAATGCTGGATAGAGAGTCATGGAAGATTTGTTCCTTATGAATTACATCAAATGGTGGGATTAAAAGTTCATCTTCCCGGAAACCTGACTAAAAATAAATTCCACCCTAGATATAGTGGCCCTTATGAAGTGATCAAGGTAAATGACAACAAAGTCACCTATACAATAAAATCCGCAGAGGACGGGAAGCAATATAAAGCTCACCATAAGCAATTAAGGATATGGAAAATGCCCCCTGATTATTTGATGAATAATCCGACATTCCAACGATATGCATTAAATGAAGAAAGAGAGCCGAGGTTATATGATGAAGATAAAGTTGAGGAAGTTTTTAATGATAATGAAGTGGAGGTACCAATAACTGAACCTGACGAGATAAATGATTTTGGTAATGATGATGATGATGATGATGACGAATTTGTGGGATTCACTATTGATGAAGAAATATTAGCTACCATTAAAAACAAATTTAAAGAACTTTTAAAAGAACAGGAAAAGATAAATTTAGGGTTAGGAAAAATATTAGATAAGGAAATAGAAAGTAGGCAGTTAGACTCAGATAGTACGTTAGGATACGATAGTAGAGTTCATAGGGAAGAGGAAGAATTTAATGAATACTTAGAATGGGACACCTCTGATTTGATTGAGGAGGCAGAATACCGTTGGGAATCTATGAGAGTTCCACCGGAAAATTTGAGGGAATCTTACCCCACCGATAAAACCTTTGAAGAACGCATTCAAGCGTATTCGACTCCCATAGTGGGAATACCCCTAAATGAAGAAGCCGAAATAGAGGCATATTTGAATATGGAGCAAAATGAAGAAGATCAGCAAATTCTTCCTGATGAGCTGTCCTTTGAAGGATTCGAGGACGTAGATAATTTAGTAATTGAAAGGCTAACGGAGCTTACGTCGAACAGAGAAAGAAATACTCGTCCTTATACTCGGTCGCGGGGGCCGTGTCAGGACCAATCGTCTTTCCCTTTATGATAGAAAGAAAGAAACGAGATAAAAAGAAAAATTAAGATAAGATAAAAACATCTGTGCAAGAAATAAATATGGCCAATACAAAGAAATTAAATGGAGAAAAGCATTTCCCTTGTGCGTCAATTGGAATTGACGGGTGGGGAGGAATGAGACGGATTCATCTATGTCTTGTTTTCCATCCTTACAGGTAGTTGTACAATTGGAATGAAAATATAAAAAGAAACAAAAGAGAGAACTTTACAACAAAGAACGAAAATAACTAGAAGAAATAAATTTTGAAATTAAAGAAGATTATTAAAATAAAAGAAAAAAACAGAAAATAGGATACCAAACTCCTGGCCTTATTAAAAGGGTAAATATTAAATATCATTATGTTCCTAATTATGTGTTTTGCTTATAGTGAAGTAATAGTAATAGTAAATGAATAAAGTAAATTTAGAATTGAGTTAAATTTGTTGACTTTTGAAGAATTTATCAGGAATTTATTGTGTAGGTGATGTTTTAGAAATGATTATAATTCTTGTTTCTGTTTAGCTTCCAAGTTGTGATCCCGAAGTTAACATCCCAGTCCCAGTTCCTGATCCCGAAGTTTGCAAAGTAAAGTCAATATCCGGGGTTTGGAATCTATCACACCCCAGCATTGAAGTGCCTAGTCCACCGCGTCTGAGGCTGAATACATCATTGAAGATCTGCCAACATCGCACAGAGATTGAAAAATAAAGTCTGCTATTTGCAACTTTCTCTTCTATCAGTTGAAGGAAGGGAATCCTCAGCGGAAAAGCCATTACCCTCAAGGTTTTAGCAATCTTTCAGAAATAAGTATAAACAGTGTTCGTGTTGAAAAGAAAGTGTGTGAAAAATATAAAAATAAATATAAGTCTTGTTACCAACAATGACTGCGAAGATAAAGACTTCGAATAATTGCAAATAAATAAAAATTGTTGTGTCTTCAAAGAAAGAAGAAACATTATCATTATCTATAAATACATAGAAAAATACGTTGGTTGACATTATCTGACATTATCTAAAGAATAAAAACCTATCTAAAATTAAATATGAACCCTCTTGGTTTTAACAAGAAAGACTAAAAATTATTTAAAAAGAAATATAATCAGTTGGGTTAACTAAAAAAAGAATAGTTTGTAACCCTAAAACTATTCAATTTATTACTTGTTGTTATTGTAATTCTATTTTTTTTGAAAGAATAGTTTGTAACCTAAAACTATTCAATTTATTATTTTTTTTGAAAGAATAGTTTGTAACCTAAAACTATTCAATTTATTACTTGTTGTTATTGTAATTCTATTTTTTTGAAAGAATAGTTTGTAACCTAAAACCATTCAATTTATTACTTGTTTGAAAGAATAGTTTGTAACCCGAAACTATTCAATTTATTATTTGTTGTTATTGTAATTATATTTTTTTCTATTTTTATTTATATTGGTTATTTATTTAGTATCCTTATCGTATTTTTTATCTTTATTCTTCATACATTTTTTTTCCTTATTGATATAAATATGCGTATGTATACATACACATATCTATATAACTAATTTTACATGTATTTATTATAATACTCTTATTTACTCGTGTTTGTAAAGTTATATTTTATATTTTTTTAAAAAAACAATTTATTTATTAAAAGCCATTTACCTGTGTCTGTCTTTTTGTATCTATGCAGCAGAGGGTAAAATTTGTAAGTCAATTGAATTGGTTGGTAAAAAGGTTGTAACGAAGAGGCACAGTGTGAGTATTGAAAGTATTGACAATTGTTTCTTGAATATTTGTAGTATTGACAACCACTTTGGAACAATTTAACCCAATTTTGTATTCTTAATAGGTAATTGACTCCAGAAGTGGAAGTTACTGTATTGCGAGCAGACGAGCCTCATAAAAGCTTTATCAAACAAAATTCCTATAAAGAAGCAACTGCGACAAGACCTATACGCTTCCACCCAGACAGAGATAGTTATATTACCACCACAAGAAGAGAAATAGATTCTTCCTTTGGAGCACAACATCCGTCTCAGTGAAGAATCCTTCTCGAGGACGAGTGATTCAGCTGGATTACAGGTGTGTTGCTCGCTTCAATTGTGGTGGGGACTAAAAACCTACCACAATATATATATATATATATATATATATATAATAAATAATATATATATATATATATATATATATATATATATATATATATATATATATATATATATCAGGGGCGACTCGTGTATAGGAGCGATGGAGCGACCGCTCCTCCTTCATTAATTAAGCATAAATTCTGAATTAAAACACTTAATTAAAACACCATGTTTTCAATTAATGATAAATAATTGAATGAAAATTTTAAAAACTGTTTTGTAAAAAGGCAGAAACGTACGATGGTTTCATCTAATAATAAGAAATCAACATACTCGTATCAGTTGTATGTAGTTATTTTGAATTTCTATTTATAAAAGAAGCGTGAGAGTGAGCGAAATAAGTTTTCGCTCCAATCTTACTCCTATAGTCATGTAAAAATTATACGTCTGGCAGTGATACAATAAAATATACAAGTTTGGAGCGATTAGCGTGTTCGCCCTGAAATTGTCATAACAGTTATATTATAATAAATTATTTATATTATTATTATTATTATTATTATATATTATTATTATTATTATTATTATATATATATTAAATAATAATAATATTATTATATTATATTCATTATTATTATATTTATATTATTATTGATTATATTATATTATTATTATTATTATATATTATTATTATTATTCTATATATATAATATATTATATATAATATATATAAAATATAATATATATTAATATAATAAATATATAATATATATATATATATATATAATATATTATATATATATATATAATATAATATATATAATAATAATATATATATATATATATATAATATATAGATATATATATATATATATATATATATATATTCCAGAAGTTGGAGTGTTCTTTAGAAAATATCACTAATTTCAACCTTTTTTTCACAATCTCCTCAGAGATGCTCTGTATTAGATGAAATTATTGGAAAACGGTTGCCAAAAACTGTTAAAACAAGATGGAATTTTAACATGATTTTTGAACATAGAGAGGCCATTGTTAGAGTGCGTTTTGAAAAAAATTCGAAACGAAAGCAAACAAGGAGGAACACGAGAGCAGGAGGTTTGCAAAGACTAATGACTGATCCTACTTTTGTATTTTGGCGCACCGTTTATCGCCATATAATGCAACACGTAGATTGTTTCTATAATAAAATTCAATCAAGAAATTCAGACGTAGTTCTCATAAAACAAGCTGTGAGTGAACTACAATTAGAATTAGTTTAGATTAGAAACAGTATGACCACCATAATGGACTACCATAATTGAGGGAACGTATGATGTTTGTGAGGTGAAGAGAAGATCGTTAAATGCTTCCAATTACTATGAATTAAAAAAGCTACTGAGTATTGAGTTGCATTTAAAAAGACTAACTGTTTATCCATTTTTTAACATCTTGAGACTCAAATCTGAACTTGAAGTTATATTTTGTTGAGATATTGTTGAGAAGATTTCTATTCTCGGAAAAGAGCTCTTGATTCTTTTAACTACATTATGGAAAAAGGAACAGATCTGACTTTTGAAGAAACATTAAAGTTGCTAAAAATTTTAATAACTACTCCAATGTCATCTATTGAAGCTGAAAGATGCTTTTGTAGATTAAAAAGAATTAAAATCGTTATTCGGAATACAATGGGACAAGATAGACTGAATGCCCTCGTTGCGCTTGCAACTGAAAGATATATTGTCCTCAATTGTTTTTTTGACATCTTGTGTTACTTATATGGCAAGTCAAAAAAGATCGACAAGAATTGGACTTCAGTATACAAAATTTCAAAAATTACAATTTAATTATAAATAGTAATATTATTTCATAATTTTAAATCATCGGAATAGGTAACTTTTTTAATGTAATTGTGTTACCGTACGAGGTAGAATAATGCCAGAGTTGGCTAACCCTAGTTAAAAAATTGAGTATATATATATATATATATATATATTATATATATAAATATATATAATATATATATATATATATATTTATATATATATATATATTTATAATATAATATTTATTTTTTTTTTTTTTGTGAAATCGTACACCATCCATTTCTACCACGAGTCGCCACTGATATATATAGTATATAATATATATATATATATATATATAATATATATATATATATAATATATATATATATATATATATATATAAATATATATTATTAATATATAAATTATATATATATATATATATATAACTATATAATAGCCGAATAATAATAATAATGAAAATAAAATTTCTAATAACTTTATAAGAAAAATATATTATGTGTTTTTAAATAAATTATATTCATATATAACTTAAGCTTAAGAAATTGTATAAAAGAAAAAGAATAAATTGTTGATTTCAAACTTTAATTCATGCATTTAAGCCTTTAAGTTTTTGTTAATTATTACTTATTTGCAAAAACTTTAATAAAATACTGAATGCAAAAATACAGATTTCGGGTGTGCTGCCAGAGTACAAAGATTGCCAACATATAAAATATTTAGGACGATAAAATTTTGGGCATTCCACTGAAATTACACAATTTTTTTGGTATCCTCTAATTGCGAATGGCGGAATTAAAGTTGCGGAATGATATAGCCATTCCACTAACGCAATTTCCGCATCATTTTCAAATTATCGCATCGCAATTACGCAATTTATGTGTGGTATTCCGGCATTGCGGAATGCAGACTTAAAATTGCGAAAACGCCCCACCTCTAGTATATATATATATATATATATAATATATATATATAATATTATTATATATATATATATTATATATATATATTATATATTATATATATATATATATATATATTATATATATCAGAGGTGGGCATAAGCGCAAAGCGCAATTTGCGCTTTAGGTTAAAAATGCGCGCTTTTGCGTTTGCGCGAAATTTTGAAAAATATGCGCTTTTGCATTTGCGTTTAACAACTTTTTTAAGAGCGCAAAGCGCAAATTTGCTAAAGCAACCAATTGCTCTTATATAGGAAAAGCGCAGAATTTCGCTCTATCTAAATAATTTGCGCTTTATATAATATATATATATATATATATATATATATATATATATATATATATATTACAACACGGAACTGGAAGTGAAAAATGCTTCCGTCATCATTTCGTCATTGGCAGTAGTGCTGATGTCCAAGCAGATGAAAGAGCACGTAAAACGGAAAAATAAAGTATCATTTGCAGTTAGTTGTCAGCTCACTCAGTGAGTGTGGCTAATTTCAGTGATTTTCGTAATTTACTTCTAATTTTTTTTATATTATTTATGAAAGTATTTACGTAAATTCATAATATTGCAAGATTTTTATATTAAAATGGTTATTTTATATTTTAAAAATTTTAAAAAGTTATATTTAATAAATTAAAATAATTCAAAAGTATCTTGACGGAATTATCCGTGGCTGTGTCGCAACTCGCAAGGCAAGCGTGAGGCATTTCGCCTGCTTAGTACACGATGTCCTTTTTCCCCTTTTTTCCCTTAATTAACTAAAATGGTTATACTACATTTCGATTTTAAAATTTTTGTAAATTATCCCTTGGAAATAAAAAAAATCACTTAAAATGTTTATAAATATTAAAATTAGTTAAAAAGAAAAGAATAGTTAATAAATTTATTTAAAATTAGAAATTTACTAAGTTCCCCATAGAATAGACAGTAAGTAAATTGTCATTCCGTTTTCTTTTTTACTTATTTGCTTCTCTTGCATATTTAATCCACTGTTAATAATAATAATAATAATAATAATAATAATAATAATAATAATAATAATAATAAAAACTCAATATCAGCATTTATTTTAATGTATGATTTTGATGCTTTTACAAGCCTCCTGAAAGTATTTCTTTCAACAGAAGAAATTTTCTTTAAAATTATTCTTGAATAAAATAAAACAATTGATTTAAGTATAGTACCAAGCTTTCGTCCGTACACTTCGGACATTTTCAAGGAATAAAGTTTATTTTAATATTTTAACAATTTTGATAAAATAAATTTCGTGTAAACTAATAACAAAAATAAATAAATAAAATTAATAAATTTAAAAGTTAGAAAGTTAACTTAAATTGAATTTTTGTCATTTTAAAGATTCAAAAAAATTGACATTTCGTCCGTATATTTATGTTAATATTGGTTTATGTTTCTTAAGAGCACATTCCCCTAGTCGCAATTCATAAAAAATCATTTTTTCTTTTATGATGAGAAAAGCCCCTTTATGCTGTTATCGGGATTTTTGTGTTCTTCTTTAAAATGTTGAAATATTTCAAAAATCGTACACTTATGGTGCGACATTCTCATGTTGAGCGTATCGTTGTGTTTCCGATATAAGAGGCGTTACAGTTCCACTTTCCAAAAACATTGAAATCGGT
>JABUQX010011041.1:5000-12585 GCA_015478945.1 Trachelipus rathkii
AATGGCCCTTTCTCCACAAAATTGTGCGCTGTTCCAGACGTTTGCGCCCACCCCTGGCCAGAGGGTTACGCTTTTATCCGATAAACTGATCCTTCTCCATTGCCACTGACAGGTTCTTCCCACATTTGACCAACTGGTCCTTTTCAACTGCCACCGACAAGTTCTTCCCGCATTTGACAAACTGGTTTTTCTCCATTGAAACTGACAAGTTCTTTAAGAAATTCAACTAGGGGTCAAGTCCCGATGTCTCCATCTCAGAGACATTTTCCTCAAACGAGTTTACTCTAAGGTGTAAAACTCTAATTCTTTATTCTTTTACTTGATTTATAGTCACATACAATATCTAGTCGCATCTACTTGGCTGTGAATTTTTATTTTGATTATAGGGCAAAATGTAAGAAAAACCTTCTATTCTTAAAGTGTTCCATAAGTCCAATCAAGGCTTATAACAAAAATAAACAAGCGTCCAATAATTATTTAACTAGTACTATTATCATATATTTAATAAAAAATATATATATATTAATATTATATATAAATATATAATATATATAAATATCTATAAAATATCAATCTATTACATTCATATAAATAGATATTAATATATATATATACATTTTTATAAATTACAATTTATTAATAATATAATATCAATATATATATATTATATACAATACTATATATATAAATATATATATAAACGGATTATTATATAATATATATTATATCATAATATATAATATATAATATTAATCTCACAGGAAAATCTCTGAAAAATTGTTACTCGACTTTGGTATCATTCAGAACCAGAATCCAATACCAAATCGAAAATATCCGGCAAATCGCAATACATGCCCACTATCCCGCCCATAAATAATATCATAATTTATATTAATTACCTGTATTCAAAATCATAGATTTCTATAACAGCTATAATATATATTATCTAATATAAATATAGATAAATTTTATAATAATATTAATTATTATGTATTACTTTATGGATTACACCAAGATTTGTAAAACCAAAACTCGTTTTTGGAGAAAAAAAATCTATATTAAATAATAAACTATAATTAGATCTAAACATAACAATATAAATAAATAATATAATAATACCAATATAATAGGATAATAATAATAAATAATAACAACAAAATAATATAATAATATTCAAATGAGAATACAGAAAGTACGCATATAATATATTGCGTTCTCTCTTAATATTTACTTCTCCTAATGTATGTAGCAACAAGTTGTTCCACCATCAAAATCATGTGCGCATGGGTCACTATATTTGTGAATTAAAAATAGACCTTTAAAGTATTCAAATCTAATATAAATGTAATGCACAAAAAGAGATTCTCACTAAATGTTTACTAAGTATCACAACAAAAATATTAAGTAACTGAAAGGCACAAAAAAGGCCTTAGTATAATAAGACGAATAGCTCAACCTTTCGTACCATTCGAGCAATTTAGACGACAATTTTGCTTTAAATAAAAAAGCCATGAAAAAATAGTACATTCGATTAAGTGTACTAAAATCGTTTACCATTACAACGTGTGGGCCGGGGTACAGCTCTTAAGCAAAATAACACTCGTCTTCTTTTTCCCAAACATGCGCTGTGCCTTTCATCGAAGGATGTTTAGTATCTATCACTTTTACTGTAAATTTTTGAAAAGCATGCCATAAAAATGAAATACCACCTCAAAATAAAATACACAAACAAGAAACAAAAAAAAAATACATAAATAAAAAAACAAAAGACTACAGGAACATCAAACATACACATAAACAAAACAACACAAAAATAAAGGTAGAGACAAAAAAAAAGATAACAAAAACTTGGAAATATAAGAAAGCTACAAATAACCCAAAAACGATAAATACAGAAAATAAAAAAAACACACAATATAAAGAGTACAAAACTAAGAAAAAAAACAAAATATAAAACAACAAAACAAAGAAACATAAAACAAAGAAACAAATAATCAACCAAAGAAAAGAAAAGAAAGAAACAAATTAAAGAGAAAGAAAAAAGCAGTTTGACACGTATTCAAATATCTGCCGATATTTAGTATAGAGCCAGAAAACAAAAGAAAATGAAAAATAATAAAAACAAAATCAAAAACACATTGTTGTGCTACACAAAAATCAGCATGATAACATAAATTCTGGACATGAAAAATTTGGTAATATCTATTACAAAAACCAAAAAAAAAAAAATAAAAATAAAAGAGAAATAAGCAGTTTAAATATAACAAGAAATCCGAATATCAAAAAACGCTCCGACACTACGAGATAACAATCAAAAGAATAACAGAAAACAATTTAACGTAATCGCATATCAACGTTAAATTGGTAAGTTACATAATTTCACTTTTTCAACACCCAATACTAAATAACATTGACAATGGAAGCAAAGCTTCAGTGTTTGAGAAGGAAGTATAAACTCACCAGGTATCCGTATGGTAGAGCCGTAGACAACTCAGCATGGAGCATTGAGTCTTCCTTTGACGAAGTGACGGATTCCGAGGGAGACAAGAGCTGAAGAGTTCGAACCAATTCCTCCGTTGTTCCAGGGCTATAAGAGAGCTTTAGCCCTCTGAAATTCTCTAGAGGCCCTGAGCTTGCGCGATCATAGCTGCAGACGAAACGCTTTAAACCGATAAACAAGTCCTTCCAAAGTAACTCAAACGTCCTTACCCTGTCCTTGACACAGTGAAAGTTCAATACCCAAAACCTTCTATCCAGTTGACAAATATGCCTACAATATCTCTCTTGATAAGTATTCACGCAAGGGATGCTCTACCCATCATTATCGCTATGCAGGTTAAAATGGTGTGTGAAACCATTGGAGTGTAAAGGCCGACAAATCAACGTTGACCTGTCAAAATCGATTCACCAGGATAAATCTGCTAAGAGGTTGCACAGTTGCCTGATGCACTTTGATTTTGGACAGTTGAACATCTCGTGTCCACTGTTTATACATCTCTAAAGACGCCAAACGAAATGCTTGCCTATTTACACTTGACTACCTCTACCCCTGGGTGCGACACGTCGTGAATGGTGTGAAACACCTTTCTGCGCATGGGGTTGGTACTACTGGACGAGGATGTACGTCGCAAACAAAGGCGAAAACCAAAATTTCTACATTGAAATTTCGTAAAGAAAAGCAGGAGGAAAAACAATCTCTTCGGTTGCCAAGCAGCCATTTCGACAAACGATGTCAGGTAAAGAGAATTGCGTAATTCGGGATAGAGCGTGGCAGGAATGATTCTTTCCTTTATTGCGATATCCGGGAAGGTGCAATAAATCAGCGATGCGCTTCACACGGACTGTTACACTATGTGAACTTGTAATGGAGCATCGTGATGGGTAATTAATGATCAGTACAACATGCGAATCCCGACTTCTCTGAAGTAAGCGGAAGCTTAATACTAAAAATGCGAGAATTCCCTTCATAATTCCTATACCTTTGTTTCAGCGCTGAACTTTCAGAAAAGAAAGCCTTAATGTACCTATTCTCATAAATTTTTAGCACAGCTCCAGCGCGAAGGTCTGAAGCTTCATATACATTTCAGTGATCTAGTCGGCTTCTCGGATGAAAGTATATAATAACACGGAAGAGCAAGCTCTTGATGCGGTGAAGCATAGTGTTCGTCGCCAATCTCAGTCAGAAGCGCAATCCACTTGCAGAACGGCTTGAAGGAATAAATTTAGTCAGCACGAAGAAACGATGTAAAAAGTACCATCCTAAGAAACGACCCAAGTGACACGCTGTTTACGGTCCGGAAAAGTCACGAATGCGTCACACCTCCCAAGAATCGTTACCTATCGCAGCAGATATGTCAGAAACAGTTTTAGATAGAAACTCGAATTCACTTGAAAGTTGACAATAGACCAAATCACTAGCTGAAAACTTCCTAATTAAGTGGCCTCTTCTGGAGAAGCACTCAATCAAAGTCTCTGTAGCGAAACAAGTAAAACCGCGTCAGTACATAGTCTAGAAGGACGTTAAAGATTATTGCATTGCTATAAAACCGAATGCTTTCAAGAATCGTAAGACCGAAAGGATTATAATTGCCAGTCTGATAAAGTTTTCCTCCGATGACGGAATTTAAAAAAATGCGGAATTAGTCATTTTAGAAAAGATAGTACAACACAGAGATGGGAGTAAAATCCTGTAATGAGGACATTAAACGGTCCGCGTATGCAATTACGCAGCATAATCGCTGTCGGCGATAGTCCCATTAGTTGATACCATTGAAGAAGGCATAGATCGACTTTGAGCGGATGCATGCAACTCTCTAAGAGAATTTCAAATCTACTTTGCGCTTGAGTTTATCCGGCAAAACGCGAGCGTGAAGAGAATGGATCTCCGGATATTCAATTAATGAAACAACATTTGTTTCACGAGGAGAAACTTGGACTGGAAAAGCTTCAGGAAAAATCGGTAAAATAATAATGATTCAAAAAATATTAGTTGAGAAAATGTATGCCGCTTATGATGCGACACGATACAAGCGGATAATGAGTTCTCAAAATCATATCGTTTGTGATCAGGCATAAGAATTGCAAATGGGACAGAAATCGGCACTATTATTGTAGGTACTTCGCAATCGGAACCATTAAAAGCACACGAACGAGGAGTAAAGAGCGGGTACCCTTCAAGTTGTAAGGGGTTTCCATTGCGCCGAAAGACTCTACGCGAGCAGAGGTTTGCCGAGGATGCAAGGACACGAGATTTTGAGCGCCCACTATCTGTACTGAGTAAATATTGTGTTTGAGGATCGTAACACCAAAGCAAGGACGCGTGAAACCACCGAGCGGGGTACAGGGGATTGTGGGGGAGTTGTAATCCCAAGGAAAGGCGTGAAACATTTGACCGAGGTGGTCGCCAAACGGATTTGTTACAAAAATCCCGCGGGAGGGACGGAAACCTGAACAAGCGAAAGAACGGAAAGAGCAACTCGACGCAAGATACGGAATCGACAGAGAACGCGGTGCATAGGTGGAATACGAGAGGGATACCGGAATGAAGCAAATAATACGGTTGCAAGTGGGAGGAGCTTAGAGTGAAGGAGCTGAAAGAGAGGAAGAAAGGAGGAGGAGACGGGTGATTGTAGATATTGGGGGAGATAAAGGAGAGGAAGAACAGTGCGTGGGCCAATGCGCGCAGTTCGATGAGTAAAGCCAGGACGGGGTCGGAACACCAAGGGGGCACAAAGAAGAAATGGCGGGGCGACGGTGGTGCGAAGGGCATGGACGGACGCACGCACATGGCTAGAGACGCGTGGTAAGGTAGTAGGCTGGGGGAACCGTGTAGAGGCGAAACGTGGAAGGGAGGCCGGGGCGGAAATGTCGGCTGTGGGCAAATTCTGGCGCAAAAAGCAAGCTGTGCATGGAACAAACACACAAGCAATACCAAGTGGCAACGCGCAGAAGTCGGAAAAGAGGGGCGACAGATACCAGCCCACGGACCACTTTAGTGACAAGACAGAGAAGAGAACGACTGGAGGCGATCACAAGAGAGCCGAGCCAGGAGAAGGTACGCAGGCAGCGGCGCCCAGCGGGAATAAAGCGGGAAGGGGCGAAGGAGTTGAGAAAGGGAAGTAAAACACCGGAGGCCGCAAAACGAGACAGCAATAGAAAACCCTCAGAGATGCACCAGCCCCCCCACGCTTTTCAGCGTGACGCTCAACCCAGGGCAAGGGATCTGCACACCGGATCAGCGATTAATACGGTCATAGGATATCATCTCTCAAAGCGCAGAATGAAGAGCATTGAGCACCTAGGCAAGAAACACAGCAGCGCAGGCTATTACTGCCCCTCAATTAGACGCTGGCCGAAGTTCAAAAGTGCGCCAGAAGCACTATATCAATTAAATAGGAGCAAATGAAGAAAGTGAGAAGACATAAAAGAAAAAGCTTGAGAAGAAAAAGACGTGATAATGAATAATTAAGGAATGCAAACACAGCAAATTTTTATGAGACAAAAGCTAACCTATAATAGGTAGGATGAATATGGAGTGTACAATTGTAAAAACCAACAAACGGAGAGAAGATAGACAAGGTTGAGCTGGGTTGAAAATAAGAATGCAGAGCCAGATATAAAAGAATTGCAGTATTAGCACGCATTGGGGATCAATAGCCAAAGAAAAAGGAAAAAATTGCCAACAATCGTGGTGTAGGCTCTCAAATATAAGTAGAGGTTGTGTTACACAACATCTTTGAGAAGAAGAAGTGCCGACGATCAGGATCTGAAGTGATCTTATTGCGCCCTGCCTACCCATCCAAAGGTCGATAGCTAGAGAGAGAACTCCCAACAATCAAGTGTGGTGTACGTTGGCAACGTCCTGCCTAAATTAGAGGATCTCCCAGCGATATTGTGAATCGGGGCAAGCAAAATTACTCCAGGATCACCACAGACGCAATGAAAGGGAAAGTAATGGAATCAAACCAAGAGACTCACATGCAGCGAGATAGTTAATGTCAAAACGTAGAATAGTCAAACATAAATAAACCGAGATAACGAATTAAATATACTACATATGATGACGCGGAATGCGAGATAGACAAGAAAACCATCAAGAGAATAAAATGAAATTAAAGTAAGCAAGGAAGAAAAAGAATTTTTAGACCAAACAAAGAACATCGATTAAAATATAGAGAGATATCAATAAAGTAAATTCTTAGGCGAAAAGACGTAGTAGTTTATACATGAGACAAAGTGGTGGATAATAACATAATGCTTATACCTATCAGCGAGACAGACAACCACCATTTAGACGGAATAATCTCGCGATGAAGAATCAGAACTGTTAGCAAGAAGCTTTATGAAGTTAAGGCTATTCAAAAGTGAAACAAAACAGTGTTTAGCAGAAAGTAATAAAAGTTAAAGTATAAAGAAGAATAGATAAATAAAAGATAAATCAAAATAAATAGCTAACACAGTAATAAGTAATTGCACTTAAATAGTCGAGCACATAAGCACATAACAAAAGGATAGAAAAGTAACATAAGCCACTAAATAATAAGATTCCAAAAAGAAGACTAAAATCGCACCATGTATTTATGATATTAGACCTACAGCAAAGTACATCAAAATAGGCGTATAAACACAACTTATAGATAAATAAAAAGCTACGGTAACCACAAACATAATACGTAGAAAGCGACTAAACAAGGTCTGATAAATAGAAAGGATACACAGAATAATATACACTCTAAATAATAAATCGGGTCTAGCTGATGTATGCCGACCAAAAAAGTCGAAAGCGTGGTCGGGGAGAGAACCAAAGAAAAATATATGTTAAATCTTTTAGAAAAGTTTTAAAAAATCCTGTTACTTTTAAATATTTGCGATGTCAAGTACTAAAGTTGTGTAATTATGTATAATATAATAAAAAATTATAGGATATATTCTAAGAAATTAATAACTCCTATAGTATATATTATTGAATATTATAACAAAGTTTTTGTTACTAGACTAATCTAGATAGCTATATTATATAGAATGTATAATAATGACAGATATTAAATTAATATATTAATTATGCTTATAATTCTGTCTCTGGGTA
>JABUQX010011042.1:12500-15000 GCA_015478945.1 Trachelipus rathkii
TACAATTGATCCTTCTTCTCTCTCATTTTCTCAATCAATTTGTTTCAATGTAAAGATTTTGAACCGACAAATCCTCTACACTTCTTAAACGCACTATTCTTCAACAATCAATCTCGCAGTCACCTGGGGCACTTTTTCTACCAAATACCGCATATATATTCCCTACAACTCAATAAACTATTCCCCTATAATTCCTATAATTAAAATAAAAAGAATAATCTTACAAAGAAAACAAAATATTAAAGAAAAAAAAATAAAAAAATATAGTAAAAAAAAACAAAAAAAAAAAAATAAATAATGAAGTAAATAATAAAAAAAAATAGAAAAAAATATATAAAATTATAAGTAACTAGTTTTATTTGATAAATTAATTAAAAAAAATAGAATAAAAATAATATTAAAAAATAAAAAAAATAATAAAATAATATACAATATTAATATTTTAAAAAATAATAAATAAAAAATTTAAAAATAATAAACTATAAAAATATAAAATATGAGTAATATACAATAAATAATCAAAAAAAATATAATAAAATACACCACCCGGTGTGTGTTGAAAGATATACGTGTAAAAATAAATGTAAAATAAAAATAAACATAAGATACAATAAAATAGTAAAAGATAAATTGTATAATGTCGGTTGAGAAAATAAGTTATCTTTTAAAAATTTGATGAAATAGTTCTACAACATTTGAAAAACATTATAAAAGAAAAAGAAAAGTACCGAGAAAGAAGATGATGGATGAAATCACAATTTAATTTATACTAAAGTATAAAAGGTATAGATAGAAAAAAAAAAAATAATAAAAAAATAAGTTATAAAATTAAAAATAAAAATTGAAAAATGTAAGTAATTTGGCATTTTTTAAAAAAGTTGTATATGAATAATGATATAAATAAAAATTTTTTTAAATCCATAA
Organism: Trachelipus rathkii; assembly: GCA_015478945.1. Classification (NCBI taxonomy): domain Eukaryota; kingdom Metazoa; phylum Arthropoda; class Malacostraca; order Isopoda; family Trachelipodidae; genus Trachelipus; species Trachelipus rathkii. The sequence continues at coordinate 13,425 of JABUQX010011042.1, forward strand.
ATAAAATTAAAGAAATAAATTAATAAAAAAAAAAATATAAATTAAAATAAAAAACAATAAATAAATAATAATTATATTAAAAAGAAAAAATAAACTAAATATAAAAATTAAATATAAAACAAATATAAACATTACATAATTAAAAAATTATCTAGATTATATTAAACCATATAATTACCCTTATCCCCTTTACCCTTATATGAGGGTGCCATTACTGCTCTCCTGCAATCCCTCGCTACTATACCCGCCATAAGCGCTTTTTTACGCAACTTCAAATCTAATCAATCACCATCTCGCCTCCGTTCTTGATCATTTCACAAGTAATTTCATCTATACCTGCGGATTTTCCATTCTTCAACTTTCTCAATCTACCCATTACCTCCTCCTTACTAATGACCTCATCCTCAAAATACCTATTCCTTCTTACACCGTCTCAAAGCCCTACACACTTTCACTATCACCTCTTCATTACTGCCAATGTTATGCAGGTTTTTGAAGTGTTCCTCCACACTCCCCTCACATCCATTTCATCAGTTACGAAAGCACCATCCCTATTCATTATTCATTCTTAAACTTTCGCTCTTCCTTATAAAAGAGCTTCTTATTCCCTTTATTCATCCTCCTTCCAAACTGTTCATTTACCTCTATTTTTCCTTCTACGTATGCATCTTTTAGTATTCCTTTTTTCCTCCTTATATAATTTATTTTCCATTCCATTTATTTTCCATTCTTCAACTTTCTGAATCTACCAATTACCTCCACCTTATTAATGACCTCATCCCCAAAATACCTATTCCTTCTTACACCATCTAGCCCACAAACTTTTTCTATCACCTCTTCATTACTGCCAATGCCAATGTTATGCAAATTTTTGAAGTGTTCCTCCACACTCCCCTCACATCGATTTTATCAGTTACGAAAGCACCATCCCTATTCATTATTCAGTCTTAACCTTTCGCGCTTCCTTCTTAAAGAACTTCTTATTCCCTTTATTCATCCTCCTTCCAAACTGTTCATTTACCTCTTTTTTCCTCCAACGTATGCATCTTTTGTATTCCTTTTTTCCTCCTTATATAATTCCAAAATCTTTCTTTTGAAACCTCATCATTAGCTTTTAGTACATTCAACCACGCATCTTTTCTACTTTTAACCACTTGCATCAATTCTTCATTCCACCACTTACTGTTAACATTCTTACAGAAATAATTTAGCACATCCACATACTTCTTTTGCACTACTAACAACTGCTTCCTTCATTTGCTTCCAGATTTGTTCAGTTTCAACTTGCTCACATTTAATTGACTTACTTTCAGGCGCTCTTGAATACCTATTATTATTACCTTGTTCACTTAACTTCTCAATCTTAATTCTACCAACTTCCTTCCTTATCACCTTCCTCTCCATCCAAGCCCCCACTAACTTAATTTTACATAAAACAACATAATGATCCATGATCCTAATCCTAACACCCTCAATGAATTAACATCCAACACATACTTCAACATCTCCTTCTTCACCAAAGCATAATCAATCATACTTTTCACATCGATACCATCTCCACCTACACCAACTCTAG
>JABUQX010011042.1:17500-26920 GCA_015478945.1 Trachelipus rathkii
AAATATATGATATATAAAAGATAAGATATATATATATATATGTTATATAATATATATATATATATATATATATATATATATATATAAATAGTATATATAGGGCAGCATATATATATATATATATATATATATATGTCTAGCCGAAATCACTTCAGCTATCCTAAAAGGGGGGGTTAATTAAGAGTACTTTCCTCGTAGTGCTTTATTTGACAATAGTGATATGGACAATTGACAGTGATCAATTAAGTAAATGAGGTAATTCTATGCACAAAATGTCGTTAGAAAATATGATAACACACACACATAACTTAAATAAACAGCATAAAGAATTCTTGTAATCTAAAAGATTGGGCACTAATACCTATTCTACGTGACCTCTCGTCGTGAGATCCTATCTAACACTCCTCTCGAGCTATCTTGGCAGTGTCCCTTGTTGGGCTCTTCCACCAAGCTTCGCTCCTCTGTTTGGCGTCTCTTTCTTGGGGAAGAAAAGAGGCGCGAAAATACTTTAGTTTTAAATAATAGATACGGTATACAAGTATGGAGGCTTCACCAGAGATTTGATGGTGTATGCATGAGACCGGCAAATTAGCCTCTTACAGCTGCATACCTTCTAATGACAATGCATGCTTTTGTCTTACAAAGATTCCCTATCAATTTTCACCTTAGAACTGGTGACCTTGGACGTGGGGAAAAAAATAACTGTTCTCACAAACGCACGTGACGCGTGTGTTTGTGATAGTTTCACAGTTTTTTTTTCTATACCCTAGCCTTCTGATTAAAAATTAACATAATGGAGGAAAGAGGAAGGAAAGGATTTGAAACACTAATTTAGAAAGAGAAAGAAAACCTTATAAAAATAAGAGCTCGTATAGCGACATGTTTAATTACATAGTAACCTTCGTCAGAGATACTGGTTTTCTCTGTATTTTTTTTCAATCTTCTAACCCTTTTTCGTCGTTCCGTTCGGTTCTCGTCTTGAACTTACTTTCAATGTCACACTCTCAGAGGTGAAACTAATGTCTCCACCGTTTGATTGCTTGCAATGGAACCTATCCGGTAAGAGGGTTTCTTATTAACCTTGCGTTTTCAAATGCAGTTAAGATCCAATCATTTCACACCTGTGAATCTTCCCTTGAACGGTTGAGTTCAAAATGATATTCCATTTCTGCTTTCTCCTATGTTTTATTATCACTTCTATTTTGATTATTTCATTCGAAGGTCATTTTCATAGTAACCATGTTTGTAGGTTGGGAGTGCGAGAACTGTTGTTGTTGTCGGCCGATAGATGGCGCTTTCTGGGTGACAGGCAAGGAGAGATTTTGGTTGCTCCAGTCGAAGGTCGTTTGGAAGCTTTGCTCTGATTGGTCAGTTCGCTGATGGGAGGACCAATCACAGTGTTCGTATGAGAAAGCGTGGTTTTTGGTTTGCTTTTAAAGGAACGATTGTCTTTGTAAATAGAGAGAGTTTTGCCTTCTGAGGTGCATTCTTTTCTTTTTGTGGATATTTCTACTTTTAATATTTTTCTGATTATCTTAACATTAAGAGAAAGATTTTGACTACGAGTAAGGTATTAAAAAGAAAAAGAAAATGAGTCTTAATATTATCATGCGACATAATCTGAATTATACATTTATAAATTTTACGAGGAGCCTTTCGCTATACAGTTTAGAATTTGCATTTCTTCCTACGCTATATGCGCGTCGCTAGCTTTTATAGGAACATTTATATAGTTATAGCAAGTCTCGTTAGAGCTCTGTTGCTTTGACAAGGGTTTCTTTAATAAAATTTTAATCAGCTTTGATATAAAAAAATATATAATTTTCTCTAAAATATAGAATATCTTTTTATATGTAATTGATTTATGAAATGATATTAAAAATGTTTATTTTCCTCTATACAAAGTTAATATATTTTTAGAAACATTAGTAGGCCATTCCAATTCCGTTTTCTATTCGTTCGTGGGTTCGTACCAAAGGTCTCTTTCCCGAACTTTTAAATTTTGAAAAGGCATTAAAATAGAATACATATTTTTCATTTAAACATACCGCTCACCGAAGAAAATTTTTAATTTTTAATAAGATCGTAATTATTCAATAATATAATAGTTATTTTTGGATGACTAATTATTGATGGAAAAGATGATATTTAATTTTTCTAGGTTGTTATAAGAAAAAAAGAAGATTTTGAAATTCTTGGAAATGTGGTAATTCGGCTGCTCCTTATCATGAATCAGAGCTTCCTCCCTTCCCCCTGCATCCATAAACTTCTTTTTTTTTTTTTTTTTTTTTTTTTTTTTTTTTTTTTTTGAAATTTATCTATTTGCTCTATACATCCCAGCGTAGATATTTACGGTTTAACCTTTTTCTAAACTCATTCCGCCATTTCCAACTCGTCAGCTGGGGCAACGGAACAGCCTATTCAAAAGTTTGCCGTGCGATCTCGCCAGAATGTACAGAATCATCTTTTAAAGAAAATTTTGTTTGATATATTTATCATTTTTATTTTAGTAACAATTTTTGATGAATTTTAATTGAATTTATTACTAAATTATGAAGTAACTTTCATTTTAAATTTATTATTTATTTATTTTGATCTTTACTAAAGAATATTTTGGGGCAGTTTGCATATTTATTTTATATAGCGCTAGATGGCAACTCAAAGGACGGAATTATTTTCTGTTTGAAATTTTTGGACTATTTGAAAAAATCTTTTCATGACTATCCTATAGTAATCATTATATATATATAAATAAATGGATAATTGACATGCAACAATAGATAATAGAAATATAAGATAAAACACCTCACCAATTTTGGAAACTCTTTTAATTAACATTTGCCGATTTTGGCTTTTTCGGTAGTGTGATATTTTTATCACATTGGAATATTTTTAAATTTTTGTTACTATCGAAATTTTAGTTGTTAATTTTAACTCAAGATGGCGCATGCTATGCCATTTACATAGATTTTACGTTTGTCTTTTCACAGTATCACAATTTTTTCACTTTATTGTCCATTTCCAATGTCTGTATATTTACCACTATCGTCTTTATTTTTATTATTTTTATTTTTATTTTTCTTATTATTATTCATATTATTATTATTATTATTATTATTATTATTATTATTATTATTATTATTATTATTATTATTATTATTATTATTATTATTATTATTATTATTATTATTATTATTATTATTATTATTATTATTATTATTATTATTATTATTATTAGTATTTTTATTATTATTATTATTATTATTCTTAGTAGTAGTAGTAGTAGTAGTGGTTTTTGTAGTAGTAATAATTTCTTAACTACTATTTTTGATTTCTGATTTAAATTGTTTTTAATTTTATTCCTTGATATATTTATTTTGCACTAAGAGGTTCTGCGTTGAATTTTTAAAGTAATTTTCCACTGCTTGGAGGGGGGAAAGGGGGTTGGAGATTCTTGGGTGAGAGGCTGCTTTGTTTCTCTTGTACAGCGTAGCCTAAATTTTTCGAGTGTTGGCGGGATTGTTGTTGCCAGATGCTCGTTCTTTGTTTTTCTTTTATTTTCTAATTTTTGATTTCGTACAAGGCGTTGGCCATGTACGCAAGTGTGTGTATACTTACACAGGATGTGATTTTGTGGAGATGTTCGTATACCGCTGGAGGTAGACTTTTTAGAAAAAATTCTTTCACTAAAGTTGGTTCTCTATTGAGGAGATTTTGCGCTGTTTCTTCGCCAATGGCCGCAATTTTACTTGGATGACGTCACGTATGTTTTGTTCTTTTGATATTGAATAGGTTCTTTTGATTGTCTTCAATAATTCTTTATAGGTGTTATTTTTGATTGGCGTTTTGATAGTAGCTAATAAATGAATTGGGAGCAATGGTGCTATTAATCTTAATTTTTCTTGGTCACTTTTTATTTTATAAAGCTTAAAAAGATTGTTTACCGCTTTCAGCCAAATTTGAACGTCATTTTCGGTGAAGTCTGGGAGTTTGATGGGACACACAAATTTTCCTTTCGTCTGTTGAGTTGGTACGTAGGTCTTTCTGTTGGGAGGTTGGTTGCCTCCAATGGGGAGATCAGATGGTCTCCCGGTTTCTCCAAGAAGTTGAGGGAGTTGGGGGTTTGGAGACTTTCCCTCCTTTTTATTCAATTTTGGCGTTAGCTTCGCTTTGGTTCGAAAACTCAACTTTTTGTTTGGGATCATGTTTCTGTAGTCTTTGAGTCACTCTTAGGCGTTTGTGGATTAAGCCTAATATCAAGAGCTTGATTTTTGAACTCTAAACTTTTGAAGTAGCAACGGTTTTTGTGTTACTAACCGGAATGTTATAATAACGACTTTCTTTTCTTATTTTAAAATGAGATTAATAAGAAGCTTATTCTTCACGTTATTAATTTTGACTCCAATAATTTATTTAATTTTACCACATATCACTATTTTAGCACTGAAATAACGAGAAAGTAATGGATTTTTTTTTTTTCGATTAATTTCAAATTTTGGCACTATCTGACTCCAACTTAGGGGTTTTCGCCCCCTGTCGCTCCTGGGTTCACCACAGATGTCTAGGCTGAAATCACTTCAGCTATCCTAAAAGGGGGGGTTAATTAAGAGTACTTTCCTCGTAGTGCTTTATTTGACAATAGTGATACGGACAATTGACAGATATGGATTTGATCAATTAAGTAAATGAGGTAATTCTATGCACAAAATGTCGTTAGAAAATATGATAACACACACATATAACTAACAAATAAAAGTGGCAAGAATTCCTAATCTAAATGACCTGTTATTAGGAGGTCGGACTTGATACCTCCTCATCGTAGGAGCTATATCAAAAGACTGATCTCGAGTTAGCTTGGCATTGTCCCTTGTGGGCACTTGCCACCAAGCTTCTCTCTTTGTTTTGGCGTTCTCTTTCTTGGAGAAGAAAGAGGCGCGAAATACTTTAGTTTTAAATAATACATACGGTATGAAAGTATGGAGGCTTCACCAGAGATTGAAGGTGTATGCATGAGACCGGCAAATTAGCCTCTTACAGCTGCATACCCTCTAATGACAATGCATGCTTTTGTCTTACAAAGATTCCCTATCAATTTTTTCTTATATATATATATATATAAGATGATATATATATATATATATAGCAAGTATATATATATATATTATATATATATATATATATATATATATATATATAGTATATATATATATATATATATATATATATATAAATATATATATATATATATATATTATATATAATATATATATATATATATATATATGTATAGCAGTAGGTATATATATATATGTATGTAGTATATAGTATGGTGGTGTATGTATATATATATGATATGAGATATATATATATATATATTATATATATATAGAGTATATATATATATATATATATATATATATATATATATATTATATATATATATATATATATATATATATATATATATATATATATTTATGTATATATATAAATATATATATATATATATATATATATATATATATATATATATATATATATATATATATATATATATATATATATATATATATATATATATATATATATATGATGCGGTCTCATCCCACTCCATGGCACTGATGTTAGGCTGTTGATGCAGATTTGTTAAATCTTTATTCGGCCTATCCATAAATCCACATAAACAGGACAAAACCCTAAAAAAAAAACCTAGATGAAAAAACCTGTAATAATAAAAACAAAGAAACATAGTATAAATCAACTGATCTTTAAAATAATAATTTTACTAAATATAATATCTTGATTAAAATTTAATTAGTGTTACATTTTTAAATATCTAAAAATTTACAAGAATATTATAATCTATATTTTTACCAAGATAAAAACATTGATTACAATATGATTATTAATTACATTAAAATATTTCTTTAATCATCGTTTACATAATTTTTAAAATGAATCTTACATCTTTAACATATTTAGGCAAAAATATATATATATATATTCAAATATAAAATAATTACATAAATATAATTGCATTTTCATTTATCATTAATTATTAAAAGAATTTATTCAAGGAATCTAACAGAGTTTTAAATATTACAATGTATTATTATTATTATTATTATTATTATATTATTATTATTATTATTATTATTATTATTATTATTATTATTATTATTATTATTATTATTATTATTATTATTATTATTATTATTATTATTATTATTATTACTGATGCCACTCGTCAATATTGCATTGTTATTATTATATTATTGTTAGCATTATTTAAAGTAGAACAATATATGGCATTGCCATCAGTAACCATAATAACAATTATATTATAAATTATAATTAGATAGAAATTATTAATAACTTGGTTAATTAAAGTTAGTTATACAATAAATGTTACTGGTAACCTCTGCTCCTTGACCAAAACTCTCAACAGCCTAGCTTCACATTTTGGCTGTAAATGATTTATTTCCCTGTCTTTTATATTATTGTTAATAATAAAAAAAAATAAAGAAAAATTAAATATAATATATATTGATACATAACTATATATGTATAATTTTCATTATACATATATTTATATATATTCAATAAATATATTATTTTTTATTTATAAAGATATGATTCCCCATTATTTTAAAAAGACACTTTCTATCTAAATTTTAGTTGGGACTCTGTTTTATTCAACCCTCTCTGATCTAATCTAATATTATTCGAAACTTCTATATTTCACTCCTCCCTGACTTTACTGCCTAACTAATATCTTAAGTTTAAAGACTTGTTATCCCAATGTCTTATCTGTCCCGACTGATCACGATCTAAGATGGTCATGCTCTTATAAAACATCCTATGCCTCCAACCCCCAAGTCTCTTCCCTCCATTTTATCTGTCTCTTTCTGTCTTTCTCTGTCTTCTCTCTGTCTTTTTAGGGAGTATCTAAAAAAGGGGTTTCTTAGGGGATAGCAGATGAATCATTCTTTTGGATTTCAAATGTGGGGTTCTCCTAAGGGTTCTCATAGGGATCTTTTGTGGGGTCTTGCGAAAAAGCATCGAGATTTGTTTTATGGATCGTAAAGCGACAGAGTTTGAGTTTAAAAGCAGTAAAAGATTTTCAATACATAAATAAGTTAGGAAATATTATGATATATTGGTGCCAGAAGACAACGAAGCCACAACAAGTAAGATTTTTATGTGCTGACTCGATGAATTTAAGTCTTTGATTTCAATATTTAAATTATTGCAACATTATCCCCGGCTCCCAGAAATTGAGACCAGGATGGTTTCTTAAAACTGCACTTAAACATCTTAATTCAAAATCTTCAAAACTAAAATATAAATTTTTATCATGAAAATCTATGTTAGTTGAAGTTAAAGCTACTTTACTATTTGAATCAAATTTTAATCTGATTAGATATTAATCGATAAATTCATTCTTTAATTAAAAAAAAATGGAGTTAAAGTTATTAACTAAATCTATTAGTCTTCTGGATCAATTTCATGAAATGTTAGTAAAAGAAAAGTGTTACATCACAATTCAAGATGGACAAAGGTTCACAGTACTAGGTTAGCAAAGTTACACATGAACAAATAACATAACAAGAATACATTTGGAAATTATACACAAAGTAATCGGAGAAAATATTAGTAAGCAAGCACTTTGTGAAAGCATTAATATTTAGAAACATTATAAACATATTAAAAAGCAAGCAAAGCAATGTTTGTAATTGGTACATGTAATGAGAAAAATGTAAAGTGTAATCCATTGTTCTTTTATTTGTTGGACGGTACGACAATTAATTACAGGCGTCCCCGATATTCAATAATCAAACAAACCAACGTCAAAAGAAAGGATTTTTGTAAAGCAATGTTTATCGGTCGGTGGGTTATGCAAGTTTTACGAAGAAAATTAAATTATAATCTGATTTGGATGGGTCATTTTAACGTTATATGAAAAAATTTTTAATTTATTATGGTCGCCTATTCATTCGTTAAAATGATTAAATATTTGGGTTAGGGTTATTGGGTAGATTATAATTAAATTTATGAAGTTATAAGATTATGTTTTAATTAAACGTTATATCAGCAATTGTTAAAATTAATCTTATTTAAAATTTAAAAAAAAATATGTTTCTGATTATTTGAATTTTAAACTTAAAAGTCCATTAATACTTTTATATTTTCAAAAAGTAGAAATGCTTAATCTAATATCCAGGTACTTAGTGTTTCTTAGAACTTTACTTAAAAAGTTAATTTTTATATAATGAATAAAAAAAATAATAATTAAAGCTTGAAAATTAAAATAAATTTTAATTAAAAGATTTCTGATTATACTTAAAATTAAAATTAAAAAAATTCTTATTATTAATAAACATTCTGATTATATTTAAAATGAAAATTTAAATTAAAAGATTATATAGCATGAGGCTAATTAATATTAATAAAAGCTGATCAGGCTAATCAATATTAATCAAAACTAATTATAGCATAAAGCTAATTCTGAATTAAAATCAAAATTAAAAATAAATTCTGAGTAATGAAAAATAAAAATTTTAATATTAAAATATTAACCAACTTTATATAGCATATGGCTATTTTTTAAAGTTAAAGTTAAAACAAAAAAAACATGAACTTAAAAAATATTCTGAGTAATAGTAACTTTATAATTAAAATTATTAAATTATAAAATTAATTCTGAATGTGTCTATTATATTTTATTTTTAAACAAAACAAATACTATAACTGAATTTTTAGTTTTTAGATTTTTTAAATAAAATAAATAATAAATACATGAAATAAAAGTTCCAAAATAAAAATATTTTTCGATTTTATTTGAGTTTTTATTTAATAATAATTAACTGGGGCAAAACAAAAAATAATATTAAACGCTTTCGAATAATAAAAATAAAATGCTGGTATACAGAATAGAGAAAAAAACTGAGTAACTATTCTGCGTTAATATAATCCTATTACTATACCTTAAAGAATGTAAAATGTAAAGTTTCCTTGTACTTTCTGTCCACCATACAATTGATTTAGCCAGGATATAAAATATGAAAGTATTAAATGTTTATTTACAACATATTAAATATTTACAACATACTAATTAATGTTAATTAGTATAATTCCATCTTCTTGATGTCTTCTAACACAATTTCATATAAATCCTGATGTTCATATAAATCCTGATGTTCATATAAATCCTGATGTTTCAATCTTTTTTCATGTTCGGACTCTGCTAAGATTAATCATGAGGTTCTGATGAAGAATCTCTAATCGATGATATCTTTCCAAATTTCCTGGTTACATTATGGAAATTTTTCTTTTATTAAGCTGTTAGAACTTTCTCTCTTATCTTCCAAAAGTTTTCAGATGAAAGTGGCCAAAATTCAACTTATTTCTTCTGTCAGA
>JABUQX010011043.1:0-5000 GCA_015478945.1 Trachelipus rathkii
ATGGTTTTTAGTTAGTTTAATAATTATATTAAATTATTTTGTAGTTATTTAATTAAATAAATGACAATTATAACTCAAAAATTTTCCCCCTTTTCAGAAATTGAAATGTAAATTTTAAAAAAAAATTCTAAGAGTTGCAGAATCTTGAATATTGAATCTTTCAAAAAATCCATTTAACACAATAAAGAACAGTGTAAAGGTAAGAGTTTTCATCTAAATAATTTTACGTATATATGTTAGTTTGTAAAATATTTAAGGGTTTCACTTATGGGGTAAAATGGTTCGGCTCATGGGGGGAAAATGAGTCACTATATCTATAACTATAAATAACCTTTTTTATAGTTTTTAATAATATTTCCCTTTTATACGGGTATTTATTACCTATACGGGTACTTAATGTCTTTGATATACTGTAATTTGATAATCAATTGACAACATAGCCTATTTCCACTTTGCAGATGCCCAGAAAGTACCAGTACCAAAAGAAGGTAGGTGTCAGGTGACTTATGTACACCCAAGAAGACATCTTACAGGCTATTATAGATGTTGAATCTTTCAAAAAATCCATTTAACACAATAAAGAACAGTGTAAAGGTAAGAGTTTTCATCTAAATAATTTTACATTTATATGTACATATGGGGGAAAATGAGTCACTATATCTATAACTATAAATAACCTTTTTTTTTATAGTTTTTAATAATATTTCCCTTTTATACGGGTATTTAATGTCTTTGATATACCATAATTTGATAATCAATTGACAACATAGCCTATTTCCACTTTGCAGATGCCCAGAAAGTACCAGTACCAAAAGAAGGTAGGTGTCAGGTGACTTATGTACACCCAAGAAGACATCTTACAGGCTATTATTGATGTTGAAGAGGGTACAATCTGCCATATGAAACCCTTTCAAGAAGGATAAGAGGTGAAGTTCAAAACCCCGGAAGAAGTGGTTGAGGTACAGTCTTTCTGAGTTGTGAGGAGAGGTGTCTCACGGAACAGCTAATACTCCTTAGCATGGAAAAAAAATAATTTTTTGTAAAATAATTTGTTCAATTAGTATAAAATAATAAAACTTCTTTTTTTTTTTTTTTTAATAATATTAAGTGTTTTAAAAGCAATATATAAAAAATTTATGAAAATAAAATTTTATCCTTTTCTACAAATAGCTATCTGTTTAAAAATGATAATAAAATATAAGTTAGACTTGTTTTTCCCTACCCAAATTAATTTTACAACACCTTTAATACTTGTTTTAAATTTATATATTAATAAAAATACTAATGTACAATCATTAGAGAAATAATATTCAATGACCTATTATCCCCAGCAGAGTGACTCACTTTCCCCATTTCAATTTTTGGCCACTTGCATTTTTCAAAAATTTACTAAAAATATTTAAGTTAAAATTTTTAATATTTTCGTCATGGTATAACATTAAGGAAGGTTTAAATTTGAGAAAAAACATTTACATTTGGATGTAACTTGAAATTTCGATTTTTCATGACTTCACAAAAATAAAAAAGCCTAATTTTGGCCCATTATCCCCCGTTTTTAGTATATATATATATATATATATATATATATATATATATATATATATATATATATATATATATATATATATATATATATATATATATATATATATATAAATACTGTATATATAAAAAAAAATATATATAAATCAATGCCAACCCTGGTATTAATTGTCGATATTTAGGCCTAGAATTAGTATTGGTACTACTGTATAATTTAAAACATGTTTAATATACATAAAAAGAGGTAATTTTAAAAAAAAACAAAAAAAAACATTTGGTTTTAAAAAAAAACGTGTTTTTTTTCCAAAAAAAAACCAAATTAAAAAAACCCGTTTTTTTCACAACTTGAAAAGTCTATGGGGTTTTTAACAACTTTGAGAGGCTGCAACTTTTTTCCTAAAGGGAGCGACAATTTTCGTTTTTACTATTCTTCATTATTATTTTTTTAGAGTATATCCTGTGATTTTCATAAAAATCGGGGGTGACAACCCTTTGGGTAACAATTACCCCTTTTTATTATTCATCTGATCAGCATGAAACTTTCGGAGCATGCATAATCAAAGAAGATTTACATTTTTTGTTTAGATAAATATTTTGTATATACAGTAGATTTGCCGCTGTGCATGGGAAAAATTTCAAATTTTCAAAATTTTCTCCATAAGCAGTGACAAATTCCTTGGGTTTACAAAAAATATTCTAAACAAAAAATGTCTATCTAACCAAATTATACATGCTCTGAAAATTTTGTAATGATTGGATGAATAATAAAAAAGTTTTCAATGTTTTTTTGAGTAGGAAAAAAAATATAGGCTATATAGCTAATTGGTGACATGTAACTTTTTTAATATTTATCCTATTACAATGAAACTTTCACAGCTTGTGCAACTCTACAAGTCACACATTTTAATTAGATTAATATTTCATATTCCAACGGTTTTGCCACTAATCACAAGAAACCTTTGTAAACTTCTTGCCTTTATTATACAAAAATATTTTTTCTTACATCAAGTTGATATTTTGGGATGTAGCAAAAAATCTGCCAGACATAAATAAAGTAATTGACTTGGAACTCTTAAGTACTAATTGGTACTTACGAAATATTTAACTTATATGATTATCTTTAATTACTTAAGAAAATTAATTCTCCTTCTCCGCTCTTCAGTACCTGGTCAGGTAGAGCCTCCTCTCTGATAAATTGAACAGGATTCCAAATAGTCCTCAGAAATCAGCAACAGTTAATTTTCCCGTACCAACACTTTAAATTCCTATAGTAATTTTACCGTCTGTAATGCAGTGGTACATGAAGTATATAAATTGTTTTCATTTATTTGTTTTAAAATAGAGGTCACGTATTGCTATTGCAATATTATTTATTTTCTTTTGTCTATATACCTAATGTATGCTGCAAGGCCCGGTCAAACCGCTGTAAATATGTTTGTATTGTAAGGAGAAACAATAACCAATGAGAACTCATCTTTTAAGACTTACTTTTAAAATCTGAATTGTCATTGGTTGTTGTTAACAAAGCTTTATTAGTATTATTATTATTATTATTAATATTTTTAAAGCGAATTGCGAAAGGATACTGCGTATTACTTTATATATATAAATGGTTTTATATATATATAAATTAGTATTTTATTAAATAAATGCATTTTTGTTGAAGGTGTGGAAGCTCATAATCTTCGATTTTCGTTAGTTCTTTATTCTGATTGGAATGAAAGATTGTCATTTCTTGAGAAGTAGTATGATATTACAAGGAATACCAATCACGCCTTCCCTTCAGATGTCTTGTATATATTTGTTTTACTAAATTAATTAATACATATATACATCATTTTACTTGCTGTTTTTAAGGATTGTGATTCGTTAAGAGGCGTAATCTATTATTACTTATTCATATAAATAGTAAAAATAAGAATAAATTTTGATCTTTCCGCTTTTCATTGTTGTTAACTAAAGTTGTATATAGTGTTGGTACCTACAAATGCCTTATGTCTCGATCAAATTTTATTATATGTTAGATTGTGTATTTTCGTAACCAAGAAGTGCTTTATTTTTTGTGTTATATTTCCAAAACACATCACAATGAATATTTATTTTAAATTTAAAGTGGTGATATAATTTCAATGTGTAAAATATTGCAGTTTTGTTTATTGTAAAGATAGGTAATTAAGTTTGTGTTCTTAAAGCAATTGTGAGTAGATTGTATTTTATATACATTGGTATATCAAAGTGTCGTCTGCAGTTGTGCATTTGTAAAGAGTATTGCGTTTGATATCATTGCTAGATGTTACTGGCAGGTAAGCTTGTATTTATTGTAATTTATTTTCTGAAGTTTCGCAATTAATATATTGTGGTGATAAATATAAAACAATTGTAAGTTTGATATTTATTTATTAACATATGGTTAATGTTTGTATTCACAATTTTTGTTTGCAACAAAGGATATATTTAATCACTAATAGGCAACTCTTGTGCATTAGAGAAACAGTTATAGTAAATAGTCAGCTGATCCTTTATTACTTGGTCACACTGACGAATCGATGTTTTTTGTATTTCAAATCTGATTAATTTTCAAGTAAAGATTTAAGATTACTTATCAAATCATATATATATATATTTTGTATATATTTTATTTATTTATACACATTTTTTGAACATAAATATTTATATATTTATATACCTATTTATGGGCGACGGAACTTGTATAAATTTAAATGTTAGACTATTTTGTTATTGTTACATTTGGGTGTGTGCTTATATACATTGATGCACATAATAAATGTTACATATTTGCATGTACATATGTATGGTCGTTGATCTATATTGCAAGAGGTTATATAAAGCATAAATATTATAATATTTGGTACTGAAGTTCTATCCATTCGGTGCGCATGTACGTAGATATCTGTGGACATCTAATTATATACATGTACATGGATGCATAAAACTTTGTTTAGTATAAAAGCAGTACGTATTCATTTTTTTTTATTAAAGTATTTTTGAATTTATTCCAGTAGTTTTCTTGAGTGTTTCCAAAGGTAGTTTACTTTCTTATTTATTCAAATATTCAGATAGCTATTATTTTAGGTCTTACAGACATTGATTTCATGATCAAAAACATTGAGATCATAAACGGTAAATTCAATTGATTAACATGTAATATATTACTGGAGACGCTTTATCAATATAAAGCAAAGAACCTCATTCAAAAACCGAAGTGAGATTGTTTCACATTCGAGGACCTTCTAGAGATAAGAAGACGTTGGTAGTGAAGTTATTGAGTATAACATATCGTAATTGAGTAGTTAAATTTGAGCTAACTCAGGACCAGGTTAAACTCATATTATCGACAGGTATAGTCCTGATAATTAATTGAGATACGATACATTAATATTTGAGAATCTTTAGTGAACAGTTGTTATAGTTGGTTTATGTATTGTGTGTCACGAGGG
>JABUQX010011043.1:12500-15000 GCA_015478945.1 Trachelipus rathkii
ACTATTTTTGTACATTAAATGTTTGTAGTTTTAATACAGTCTTCATGTAATTTGGACTAAAAAACTACATAATTACCAAAGTTTTTTTAAATTATATACAATTGATTCTTTGACAATTGTAAAAAATTATAATCAATTAGTTGATAATCTTTGCTATCCAAAGTAAAGCCTATTGCATTAGTCAGCTATAATTTTCATAGCATTATTTTTTATATTTTTATTGAAACAATAAACATAAACTGTACACAAATCAGTAAAAAAAAATAAAAAAAATGAAATTTTTGTACCTTAAATGTTTATAGTTTCATTATAGTAATATTAATTGGACTCTCAGGAACTATATATATTATTACCAAATATATTTACAATTTATTTAGTTGAGCATTTTTGAGTTTTACATTTTTAGAATTTAAGGATAACACTCAATAGATTTTAAATATACTTTAATATTTTATATATATATATATATATATATATATATATATATATATATATATACTATATTATATATTATATATATAATATATATAATATATATATATATTATAGTAGATATATACACTATTATATATATATATATATATATATATATTTATATATATATATATATATATATATATATATATATATATACCATTATCATTATTGATATTTTTAATAAGAAAAATAATTGTTATATTTTTAATGCACATATAATAAGAAAAATAATTGTTATATTTAATGCACATAGAGGTCTAATTGTTTTTAGCAGTACTTTTAAGCTCAATGTTCAAGTGAGATATGGTCAGTTTCTACTGTATTGAAACCAGAAAGGTAAAAGTTTTACAGAAATGTATTAAATACAGCCTAATGAAGCATGGAAGCCACTTTTTTACTATAAAAACACCAAAAACCTAAAATATTTCTTTGAAAAGATGTACTGTACCTATTATTATGCATAGAGGTTGCCATTTTAAATATGGGTAAACTGATATATTGATAAATAACTATTCAATATATCAATATTAATTAGAAAACTATTAATATACAGTGAAATAGTAAATTCCCCAGTACTCACACATCTGGGGGTACAGGGGTGGAGCTTATTATAAATAAATTTTCACCTGCCATGCATTCATTTCTGTAGAGAGTACTGTTCTCACATTTGGGGTGGTTCTGGTGCCATCCTTCTTTTGGACACCCTAGACCCTCTTTCTCTTTGATATGACATTGGAGCCCCATCACTTTTTCTATAGGTATTACAATGGCAGGTGCTCAAGGGAATTGACCTCTCGCATTCCTCCACCACTGCGCTGCCCTCGTAACACAAGAGGTGCCTTGGTCTCACATGAATATTGGAGACTCGAGGCTCATTCATTGTTGTGCCTCCTTTCCATCCACATCTGTTTTGTGGAACTCATTGCCTTCATCTGTTTTTCCTGCTGTATTCAATCTTCCTTTCTCTTTAAAGCCCATGCCTGTGACCACCTTTGGAAATTATATTAGGCAAGGGTTTGGATGGTTTTTACTTTCATTTTTTATTTTTTTTGTTCCCTCCTTGAAAAGGGTCCTGGGCCCTGCCATTGAGTGGTTGCAGCATGTAAAAAAAAATAAAAAATGCATAGGATAAGAAAATTTATGCATTCCTTAAGCAAGTTTTTTTTAATATGTATTGATATAATTTTTTTTTTTGCAACATTTCAATTTTGCTTAAATTTGTGTAAAGTATTTTTTTGTATTTTATACAATAATTGAAACTAATACTGCATCAAATAATTACACTGAACTGTGTTGATAAAAAATACAGCAACACATAGGTAAACTTCAAGTTTACAGCAATGTTGATCCATAAAGGTTATGGATATTTTTATGGCAATGTTGATCCATATAGCCATCATGGGCATCAGAAATAGTTCCTGGTAGTAGAGCTAGGTTAGGTTAGGATTAGGTTTGTTAAAGGAATTCTAACAAACCTAATAAAATTTCGTTGTTAAGTTCCTCTTCCATTACAATGAAAGAAAGAAAATTAAAAGAGTAAAATTGCCTACACTATGAATGAGCCTCTGAGATTTTGAAAGTACCGATACTCTACAAAAGAAATTATTCTAATTAATTAAAAATATTTTCTAACTAATGGCACAAAACTACCTAAAAAATAGAGATCTTCATTAATCCAGAGACAAATTTTAGATGTCCTTCATTTGTTGCCCTTTGTTTAAGTTGAAAAGTAATGGTTACTATGTAGCTAAATTAAGGGAAAATGTTAAATGAATTAGATTTTATATTGCCAAATTGAGATAGAATGTTGCCAAATTGAGATAGAATGTTAAAGGTAACTGAGTAACCTAGCCTACTTTATTTTTGAAATGATTTGCCTTCATGTAATTTTATTCTGACATAAAATTCTTTGAATTATTTAAATGATCAGACAGGCTGGACAATTCAAATTTTAATTTTTTTTCTCAAATCAGGATTTTAAATAACAAAAATGTTGCCTAAATATTGCTCAATCTCAGTTCTA
>JABUQX010011043.1:22500-25000 GCA_015478945.1 Trachelipus rathkii
TTAGTTATTTATATTTCATATTTGGTTGTGCCCAGGTATATTTATTTATAAATTAAAATAGTAACCTTTAAGGAATAATAATTGCAAATATGATATTATAACTTTTTATGTTTGTATTTATTTAAAAAATATTCCATTTCGATTTTCAAGTAAGTATTAACAACGTTTAGCTACTAGCTTTATGTTTTAACATGCTTACAATTTACAAGAAGATTCTTTCACTAGCTACAATATAAAGAATAAAAATATGAAAGAAGAGACCTCATTTAACAGGCGAAAAGTTAAAATAAAAAAAAGCTATTACTCAAACATGGACATAATAAAATACTCCTTTTAGATAGATATCATTCAATACTCAAATTCAAAATTCACAAATTGTGATGCAAAAACATTAAGCTTTCACTAGTATCTGGCGAGAGACTGTTCCTTTTTGGGGTGTTTACATTACTACCTACACTATAAATACGCTCTATCTCGACTGATGAAGGAGGTGCTGATGATTATTTGCCTGCAAGCACTAATAATGGAAAACTTGGCCCATTTTCATGCACCGATGAAAGGATTCTCTCTGTAGCAGCATCTCCATGTTTTCGTAGAGCATCATCTTCTCTTTCACAGACTGATTTGAATTATTGTCTCTTCAGTTTTTTTACGATGAGGTTCCCTTTGAAGGTGAATGAGATGTCATGCAATTTTCCGGCCATGAACTTATCAAAGTCTAACATTCAAATCCTCATCTTCAGTAGGTTTATTTGCTGAAAAGCCACCATCGTCACTATCAGTGCTTGTTGCCAGGGGTTGCAGATAAGGCGGGCTTCCATTCTCTGTCTACTTTTTTTTTTGTCAAGCGAGCAAGCTCCTCGGTTATGCTATTTTAATGCATTCTAGAAGTGGTTCACCGTCGGAGGTGCCATTCTTGTGGGGTTTCAGCTAGCTTAAGGAATTCCTTATTAATAACCTTTTATTATTTTATTTTTGTTTCATCAGTTGTCACCGCGCTCACGGCAGAACCTATTCAAGGAGAAGGTTGTTGAACGCCTCAAACATCCATCTAACGCAAAATTTGGATAGTTCCGTCGAGCACTTTGCCTCTACAGTACTATAGAAAAGGGATAAGCACCAACATCGCGCCGCAAAATTATAAAGGTCAGTGAATAAGAAAGTACAGGAAGTTTTAGTCTTTTGGCCTTTGACTCGACCTATCCAAAAGCCGGGTTGAAACCAGAGCCCCCGCCCCACAGATATGAGAGCAGTACTTCCATACAAGGGGGATGAGACCCTTGTATAGGTGGAGTAACTGAGAAGAGGAAAAAAAGTCTCGCACTCTAAACAGAACTCCCAGTTTCTTTGAGGCCGCCCTAGCAACCACTGTGATTTGAGGTTTTCAAAACATTTTTTTGTTTATGTTAAGGCCAAGGATGTTTATATTGTCAACAGGAAGAGACGAGAGAACCGTCTAAAAGAGATAGAAGTTTAAGTGTCTTAGGAAGAGAGATTTGTAGAAGTTTGGGGTTTTAAAGAATTAAATTTCAGCAAGCTTGAGACGACGCCAACCCTGAAATTCTAGTCCAGATCAGCGGAGAATAGAATCGGCAGATTAAGACGAGAGGCAATTTAGAAGCGAAAGAGGGGTCAGAATTGAAATGAGTTGAAGAATGGAGGGTTGAGTCAATCGACATATGAATGGATAGAGTTAGATGTGGGCAGGTGAGAAGATCAATTGATGAAAAAGCAGGATAAAGTAGGAGATAAAACAGAAACCCTGAGGAACACACTATTGACAGAAAAAGGAGAAGTCGCCCCATCAACCAGCCAACATTGAGATGTGAAAGAAAGCTAGACATAAAGTAAGCAAAGAGAAAAGGAAACCCCCAATGGAGGGGAGCTTGGAGAGCAAGTGACGCGTGCCATAACCCGGTCAAATTGCTTTGCATATGTCAAGCGTGCACTGACACAAGTCTTTCCCGTAGTTCCTAGGCGGGCCAACCAAAAAAACCATAATTGTTTAGGAAAGGTATTGCAGTAGATCTCGAGCACCGAAGCCGTACTGGTAATCAGAAAGAAGGGAAAAAGATCCAGATGATCTAAGAGTGAGAGTTGAGAAGGGGTTTCAAAGATCTTAGAAAGAATACATATGAGAGCTATAGAGATAGTTAAGAAGGTCAGAGCAGCATTTAATTTTTCGGAATAGTTTGGACATATGCGCGCTTCCAACACTGAAGGAAAAAGTCCTAGTATTGAGGCATAGAGAATATAGTTGAAAGCCAGGATGGGGTCAGTACGACGGAAGCACACTTCGCTCAAAAGATTGGGAGGAGATATGCCATCGGGCCACGAAGCCTTTTAACGTTTCATAGATTTCAGGAGCTCACTGCACCGATCAAATGAAATGACAGGTAAGGGCAATAGGACACTGAGAGGAGAAGGAGGAGGAGGATGAGGAATATAAAAGAATCGTCCAGGGTTGAATTGGAGGAAAATAGGAGGCCAAAGAGGTTGG